>JARQOD010000393.1:0-158121 GCA_033576555.1 Oophaga sylvatica
TAAAGTTTTGAGTTGAAAACTGTTTGATTTCAGTTTGTAATAACCTGCTAATGCTTATAATTTCACAAATGACCATTTTTTTTGTTCTTTATTAAAATGAAAAGGTTGACAACTCTGCTGTGCATAATAATTTGGAACATGCATCTTGAGTGCAGTTTGAGTGTTTTATTTTTTAAAAAATATACTGTTATCATAGGCAGTTTATACAAAAACCTTTCAATTGTACTCTAATAGTTATTTGACTGGAAAATTACAATGACTGCATATCATATAGGTAATTTGGGAAAATCAGAGAAATATTATTTGCATAATAATTTGGAACACAGTGTAGTATATACGGTAATTTCAAGGAGGATTGTGATAAACTACATAAAACACATCACACCTGTGCCATGATATATCTCTAAGGCCTCTTTCACACATCCATTTTTTGCCATCAGGCGCGATCCGGCGCTTTTGTAAAAAAACGGATCTGTTTTTTTAATCCGCCTGATCTTTTTTTTTTGTCATTGACTATCATTAGCGCCGGATCATGCCTGATGTCATTGCGTTGCGTCCGTTTTTTTTCCGGATACGGCGGAAATGTACATTCCGGCGGTCGGAGAGAACGTAATATTGTGATTTGATCGCGCTGTTCTGAGGCCTTCCTCCCTGCAAGACTCTGGATCCAAGATGGCCGCCGCATCCTGCAGGGAGACGGCTTCCTCAGCACCTGCTGAGAGCAGGCGCTGAGGAAGCCTGCAGCACTGCCTGTCACATCGCTGGTGTGGCAGTGCTGTTCACACTGTGAGACCAGCGATCTGACCCTATACTGTGATGTCCCACCCTGGGACAAAGTAAAAATGTTAAAAAAAATAAAAATCACATGTGTAAAAAAAAAATTACAAAATAAAGGAAAAAAAATATTCCCCTATAAATTCATTTCTTCCTGTAAATAAAAAAAACAAAACAATAAAAGTACACATATTTGGTATCGCTGCGTCCATAACGACCTGCCCTATAGAACTTTCCCACTAGTTAACCCCTTTAGTGAACCCCTTAAAAAAAAAACCAATGCTTTATCATCATACCGCCGAACAAAAAGTGGAATAACACGCGATCAAAAAGACCGATATAAATAATCATGGTACCGCTGAAAACGTCATCTTGTCCCACAAAAAACGAGCCGTCATACAACATCATCAGCGAAAAAATAAAAAAAGTTATAGCTCGCAGAATAAAGCGATGCAAAAATAATTATTTTTTATATAAAATTGTTTTTATTGTATAAAAGTGGCAAAACATAAAAAAAGATATAAATGAAGTATCGCCGTACTCGTACTAACCCGAAGAATAAAACCGCTTTATCAATTTTACCACACACGCCCCCCCAAAAGAAATTCATGAATTGCTGATTTTTGTTCATTCTAACCTCCCAAAAATCGAAATAAAAGCGATCAAAAAATGTCACATTACCAAAAATGGTACCAATAAAAACGTCAACTCGTACCGCAAAAAATAAGACCTCACATGACTCTGTGGACCAAAATATACAAAAATTATAGCTCTCAAAATGTGGTGATGCAAAAACCTTTTTTTTGCAATAAAAAACATCTTTTAGTGTGACAGCTGGCAAACATAAAAATCGGCTATAAATAGTAAATGAAACCCCCTTTATCACCCCCTTAGTTAGGGAAAAATAAAATTAAAAAAATTTATTTACTTCCATTTCCCATTAGGGTTAGGGTTGGGGCTAAAGTTAGGGTTAGGGATGTGTTAGGGTTAGGTTTGTGGTTAGGGTTATGATTAGGGTTGTGTAAGGTTCTTTGTCTCTTTTGACATGTTCCTTGAAACTCAGTTTTCCGTCGGCCATTTTGCTTTCTGTCTTTCTGCAGCTCTTACCCTCAGTTAATATGGAGTTTCCAGTTTTCATGTTCCCGCCCTGATTCTCTCCTCTTGCTTCTTAAGCAGGCTCAGCTGAACAATCAGTGCTCCTGAATCAAGCCTCAGTCAGCCTGTGACCTGACTCCTGGAAACCTAGGATTTTGGACTCCAGCTATTTCCTACTGAGGAACTTTGGAACACTATTGGACTCTGGAAACCTGCTGTCTGGTGAATCCATGTTTGCAGAGGAATTACGGTACAGAGAAGAGATCCTGAACCTGCTTTGGAGAGTTATTGTAGAGCTTGAAGTTACTCTGGCCTGCTGTGTCTCCTGCCTCTGTTCCTGCAAACTGTGTGACCTTTTCTGCATGCTTGTATGAAGTAATACAAGTCATTTCATATCAACCTATGTCTCATGTGTTTTCCTCGCACCCAAGCACAAGACGCTATAGGAACTGTACACTATACATGACAAGATTCAGGAGCCAATGTTTAGTGTCTGCTGGGTCTGGGAAAGCCGTGTCTGCTGTGACTGTGGATATCAGATGTCCGTTTAATACCTTCTGTGATGACAGTGGTTGTGACTTCTCACAACCATTCCAGGTGAGCACATTCCCTTAAATGTTACTCTGGAGTGTTACCACAGGTAAACACTATTGTTTTTTTTTTTTCCTTTCCTCTTCTCCTTCCAGCACTTCTGCCTTAAAAGATCTGGAAGATGGAGGCCCGCATAAAGGAGCTTTGCGGAGTGACTGATACAATCCTTGCAGATATACAGACTATAAAGACCCATTTTGCAAGCCTACAGGACCTCACTAATCATAATTTGCAAGTGTTTGGACAAACTACCCAGGAATTACGAGCCAGGATTGAGGCTCTAGAGGAACGAGTCCAGGCTCCTGCCATAACCCCGAGTTCTGGGATCCCCAAGTTACCTCCTTTTCGTTTTGGCGGTGAACGTGAGAAATTCAGGGGATTTATTAACCAATGCAATCTATTTTTCTCTGCACATGCTTCACAATTTCCCACTGAACGATCCAAAGTGCTTACTATAATCATGTTGCTTACCAATAAGGCTTTGATGTGGGCAAACCCTCTGATTGAGACTGAGGATGATTGTTTGAATCACCTTGATGCTTTTATTTCAGCCATGGGGCAGGTGTTTGATGACCCCAATCGAGGTGCAACAGCTGAAGCAGCCATGTTAACTTTGCACCAAGGTAAGCGTTCAGTAGCCGAATATGCCTTGGATTTCAGGAGATGGGCTCTTGATACCACTTGGGAGACTTCCGCCAAAAAATCTATTTTTCGGAAAGGGTTGTCTCCACTGATTAAGGATGAACTTGCTCGTGCCGACCCTCCCACTGCGTTAGGTGACTTTATTAACTATTGTATCCGTATTGATGCTCGTCTGACTGAACGCAGACAAGAGAGATGGTTCGAAAATAATCGCACTAACCTTTTCCTACCTCCCTCCTCAGCTAAGGAACCTTTGAGTAGGATCACAAGGGAACCAGAACCTGAACCCATGCAGGTGGACTCTTTACAAAGACGGGTTAGTGATGCACGCAAAGAACATCGTATAAAGGAAAATCTATGTTTTTACTGTGGTAAGTCAGGGCACTTCATTATAAACTGCCCCAGCCGTTCTCGTAAGACTACTGCAGCAGTCATTCACTGTGAGTGTTGCGAGAGGAGCTCTGTCATGTCCGAGCCTCAGACTCCAGAGAGATCTGCTGCAAGAGATCTTGATTTTTCGGACTTAAACTCTGTTAGTTCAGGGGACAATGACGGTATAAACGCTGCAATTTTTCAAGTTTCCTCAGCGGTGTCCCAGCTGAGTTGTAAAAGAAACAATTCTCATTGCTTCCTTTTCATCAAACTCTGGGTTGACTCAGTCTGGGTGTCTAGCTCTGCTATGATCGACTCAGGAGCAAGTGGAAATTTTATGGATATCTCCTTTGCTCTGAAACAGGGGATACGTTCAGTGAAGAAGGCTACTCCAGTACAGATGGAGACTGTGGATGGCTCCCTGCTGACCTCTGGACCAGTGGATCAGGAAACAGAGCCTTTGAGAGTCCTTATGGGTAAAGATCATCAGGAGAAAATGTCTTTTATGCTTATCTCTTCTCCCCACTTTCCCATTATTCTAGGGCTACCATGGCTGCAGGCGCAGAATCCTACGATTAACTGGGAGACCAAGGAATTACACTTTCCGGAGAAACAGATGAGTCAAGGAGTTTCAGCTTGCTCTGTTCCTAAAGGAACCATGTCAGTCCCGGAACTACCAGCTGTATACCAGGACTATGTGGATTTATGTGACAAGAAGAACGCTGATCAGCTTCCTCCTCACCGTCCATATGATTGTCCAATCGAATTATTGCCTGGAGCCGAGATACCTTTTGGTAAGATCTACCCCCTAGCGGGGCCCGAGCTAAAAGCTTTGAAGGACTACATAGATGAAAATCTAGCCAAAGGCTTCATACGCCCCTCTTCATCTCCCGCAGGTGCACCCATCTTCTTTGTGAAGAAGAAAGATGGATCTCTGAGACCCTGCATAGACTATAGGGAACTCAATAAGGTTACTATTAGAAACCGTTATCCATTGCCTTTAATCCCCGAGTTGTTGGAGAGAGTGCGGCACGCCAAAATTTTCTCTAAACTGGATCTCCGTGGGGCCTATAACTTGGTCCGTATTAGACCTGGGGATGAATGGAAGACTGCATTCAGGTCACGCTATGGACACTTTGAATATCTAGTTATGCCTTTTGGTCTGAGTACCGCCCCAGCCACTTTCCAACACTTGGTGAATGACATCTTCAGGGATCTCCTAGATACATTTGTGGTGATTTATCTGGATGATATTCTAATTTTTTCTAACTCCACAGAGGAACATCATGGACATGTGAGAATGGTCTTAGAACGCCTAAGACAAAACCATCTCTACATCAAACTTGAAAAGTGTGAATTCCATAGGACCGAAATTCAATTTCTGGGTATGTACTATCTACGCAAGGGATTAGTATGGATGGAAGCAAGACCCAGGCCATCAAGGATTGGCCAATTCCTAGAAATGTGAAGGAGGTGCAGCGCTTCATCGGGTTTGCCAACTTCTATAGACGTTTCATTAGGAATTTCTCTGAGGTAGTGTCACCTATCACCCAACTTACCCGGAAACAGTCTAGGTTCTCCTGGACCCCGCAAGCTCAGGAAGCATTTTCCTGTTTAAAGGATAAATTTACCACTGCACCTATCTTAGTACATCCCAACCCCGAGCTTGCCTTCATAATAGAGGTGGATGCTTCAGACTGTGCCGTTGGAGCTATACTCTCTCAGAGAAAAGGTGAGAAGAATGTCTTGCATCCCTGTGCCTTCTTTTCCCAGCAGTTGTCTTCGGCTGAGAGGAACTACGATGTGGGCAATAGAGAATTGTTGGCCATTATTGCCGCCTTCAAGGAATGGAGACACCTTCTTCAGGGAGCTGCACAGCAAATAGTCGTCCTGACAGACCATCGTAACCTTGAATTTATCAGGTCGGCTAAGTGCCTGACTCCTCGCCAGGCTCGCTGGAATCTTTTCCTAAACCAATTTAATTTTGTAATTTCTTATGGACCAGGATCGCGCAATGGAAAGGCTGATGCACTCTCTAGGATTCATTCAGCAGAGACACGTCCACTTACTCCTCCTAAGACTATTCTTCCTGACTCTAGATTCCTGGGAGTGATTCATAATCAAGACCTACTTAAGGACATCAAGGAAGCATACCATGCGGATTCTTTGTTGGCTCAACCTCCAAGGGACGTAAGTCTTGTCTTTAAGAATGGTGTGTGGATTCAGGGACAACGTCTGTATATACCTGAAACAGTCAGATTGAGAGTATTGCAACTCATCCACGATTCCAAGATAGCCGGGCATAGGGGAATTCTAAAGACACAAGAATTTCTTTCTCGTTTCTTTTGGTGGCCCACTTACAGGAAAGATGTTTTAAACTATGTCACTTCATGTGAAGTCTGTGCAAGATGCAAGACACCTCGCTCCTCACCAACTGGTCTGTTACAACCTCTTCCCACCCCGTCCCGCCCGTGGGGATCCATTTCTATGGACTTCATTGTGGAGTTACCAACCTCTCAAGGGAAGAACACCATTCTAGTGGTGGTTGATCGTCTAACAAAGGCAGCTCATTTTATCCCTTGTGTCGGCTTACCCACTGCAAAACAGACATCAGACTTGATGATTAAGAATGTGTTTCACTTACATGGAGTACCGGATGAGGTCATTTCGGATCGAGGGGTGCAATTCACTTCAAGGTTTTGGCAAAATTTCTGTGCCGCATTGGACATTAAAGTAAACCTTTCTTCTGCTTTTCATCCCCAGACTAATGGACAGACAGAACGAACCAATCAGACCCTGGAGCAGTATCTCCGCTGCTTTATCTGCCACCTACAAGATGATTGGGTGGATCTACTTCCACTGGCTGAGTTCTCTTATAACAACTCTCAGAGCGCCTCCACTAAGCAGTCTCCTTTTTACTCCAATCTAGGTTATCATCCTAACATTCTTCCTCGATTTCCCATAGATACGCCCTTGCCGGCAGTGGCTGAAAGAATCACTTCTTTACAAAAGAATATGGATCTTCTAAAGGAAAATCTAGAACTGGCTCAGGAAAGGTACAAGAAAGCAGCAGATAAATTCCGTAAACCTGCACCAGCTTTCAAGGTAGGAGATTTGGTCTGGCTGTCAACCAGAAATCTTAAAATAAAGATTCCATCATCTAAATTGGGACATAAGTACATTGGACCTTATAAGATCAGTAAGATTATAAGTGCTGTTGCTTGTTGTCTTCAACTGCCCAGAACTATGAGAATCCACCCTGTCTTTCATGTATCCCTACTAAAGGCTGCAACACCCAATACGTTTCCTGGACGCTCTTCTCCTTGCCCTGACCCAGTGCTGGTCGATGGTCAGGAAGAATTTATGGTGGAAAGGATTCTAGATTCCAGGTTGTACAGAAATCAGTTGCAATATTTGATTAAATGGCAGGGCTACCCAGTGGAGGACAACTCATGGGAACCAGTCAATAATGTAAATGCTCCTCGCCTGCTGCGCCAGTTTCATCAGCGGTACCCTGACAAGCCTGGTCTGAGGACATCCGGAGGTTGTCCCTAAGGGGGGAGTAATGTAAGGTTCTTTGTCTCTTTTGACATGTTCCTTGAAACTCAGTTTTCCGTCGGCCATTTTGCTTTCTGTCTTTCTGCAGCTCTTGCCCTCAGTTAATATGGAGTTTCCAGTTTTCATGTTCCCCCCCTGATTCTCTCCCTCTTGCTTCTTAAGCAGCCTCAGCTGAACAATCAGTGCTCCTGAATCAAGCCTCAGTGAGCCTGTGACCTGACTCCTGGAAACCTAGGATTTTGGACTCCAGCTATTTCCTACTGAGGAACTTTGGAACACTTTTGGACTCTGGAAACCTGCTGTCTGGTGAATCCATGTTTGCAGAGGAATTACGGTACAGAGAAGAGATCCTGAACCTGCTTTGGAGAGTTATTGTAGAGCTTGAAGTTACTCTGGCCTGCTGTGTCTCCTGCCTCTGTTCCTGCAAACTGTGTGACCTTTTCTGCATGCTTGTATGAAGTAATACAAGTCATTTCATATCAACCTATGTCTCATGTGTTTTCCTCGCACCCAAGCACAAGACGCTATAGGAACTGTGCACTATACATGACAGGTTGGGACTAGGGTTAGGGGTGTGTTGGGGTCAGGGTTGGAGTTAGAATTGGGGGGTTTCCACTGTTTAGGCACATTCCAGCCAATTCTGCGTTGAAAAAGTCAAACCGTGCTCCTTCCCTTCTGAGGTCTGCCATGCGCCCAAACAGTAGTTTACCCCCACATGTAGGGTATCAGCGTACTCAGGACAAATTGCACAATAACTCTTGGGGTCCAATTTCTTCTGTTACCTTTGGGAAAATACAAAATTGGGGGCGAAAATATCATTTTTGTAAAAAATAAATGATTTTTTTTTTTTTACGGCTGTACGTTATAAACTTTTGTGAAGCACTTCGGGGTTCAAAGTGCTCACTACACATCTAGATAAGTTCCATTGGGGGTCTACTTTCCAAAATGGGGTCACTTGTGGGGGGTTTCCACTGTTTAGGCACATCACGGGCTCTGCAAACACAGCATGATGCCCGCAGACCATTCCATCAAAGTCTGCAATCCAAAACGTCACTACTTCCCTTCCGAGCCCCGACGTGCGCCCATACAGTAGTTTACTCCCACATATTGGGTCTCAGCGTACTCATGACAAATTGGACAACAAATTTTGGGGTCCAATTTTTCCTGTTACCCTTGTGAAAATAAAAAGTTGGGGACTAAAAGATCATGTTTGTGGAAAAAATATGATTTTTTTCTTTTCATGCTCGGGCTTTATAAACTTTAGTGAAACACCTGGGGGTGCAAAGTTCTCACCACACATCTAGATAAGTTCCTTGAGGGGTCTAGTTTCCAAAATGGTGTCATTTGTGGGGGTTTCCACTATTTAGGCAGATCAGGAGCTCTCCAAACACGACATGGCGTCCAGCCAATTCTGCGTTGAAAAGTCAAATGGCGCTCCTTCCTTTCCGAGCTCTGCCATGCACCCAAACAGTGGTTTACCCCCACATGTGGGGTATCAGCGTACTCAGGACAAATTGCACAATAACTTTTGTGGTCTTGTTTCCCTTGGAAAAATAAAAATTGAGGTGCAAAGATCATTTTTGTGGAGAAAATTATATTTTTTAATTTTACGGCTCTGTGTTATAAACTTGTGTGAAGCACTTGGGGGTACGAATTGCTCACCACGATCTAGACAAGTTCCTTAGGGGGTCTAGTTTCTAAAATGGGGTCACTTGTGGGGGTTTCCACTGTTTAGGCACATCAGGGGCTCTCCAAATGCAACATGGCGTCCAATCTCAATTCCAGCCGATTTTGGTTGGAAAAAGTCAAATGGCGCTCCTTCCATTTCGAGCTCTGCCATGCGCCCAAACAGTGGTTCCCCCCCACATATGGGGTATCAGCGTACTCAGGACAAATTGGACAACAACTGTTGTGGTCCAATTTCTCCTGTTACCCTTGGAAAAATAAAAAATTGGTGACTAAAAGATTATTTTTGTGGGGAAAAAAATAGGATTTTTTATTTTCATGCCCAGGCATTATAAACTTGTGTGAACCACTTGGGGGTTCAAAATGCTCACCACAGATCTAGATAAGTTCCTTAGGGGGTCTAGTTTCCAAAATAGGGTCACTTGTGGGGGGTTTCTACTGTGTAGGCACATCTGGGGCACTGCAAACGGAACATGACCCCCATCAACGTCTGCATTCCAAAACGTCATTACTTCCTTTCCGAGCCCTGAAGTGCACCCAAACAGTTCCCCCCCACATATGGGGTATCAGCGTACTCAGGACAAATTGGACAACAACATTTGGGGTTCAATTTCCTTGGGAAAAATCAAAAATTTGGGACTAAAAAAATCATTTTTGTGGAAAATTGTTTTTTTTTTTTGTCTCACCCAGGCATTATAAACTTTTGTGAAACACTTGGGGGTTCAAAGTGATCACAACAGATCTAGATAAGTTTCATAGGGGGTCTAGTTTCCAAAATGGTGTCACTTGTGGGGGGTTTCAACTGTTTAGGCGCATCAGTGGCTCTCCAAATGCGACATGGCGTCCAATCTCAATTCCAGCCAATTTTGGTTTGAAAAAGTCAAACGCCGCTCCTTCCCTTACGAGCTCTGCCGTGTGCCCAAACAGTGGTTTTCTCCCACATATAGGGTATTGGCATACTCAGGACAAATTGGACAACAACTGTTGTGGTCCAATTTCTCCTGTTACCCTTGGAAAAATAAAAAATTGGTGACTAAAAGATTATTTTTGTGGGGAAAAAAATAGGATTTTTTATTTTCATGCCCAGGCATTATAAACTTGTGTGAACCACTTGGGGTTCAAAATGCTCACCACAGATCTAGATAAGTTCCTTAGGGGTCTAGTTTCCAAAATAGGGTCACTTGTGGGGGGTTTCTACTGTGTAGGCACATCTGGGCACTGCAAACGGAACATGACCCCCATCAACGTCTGCATTCCAAAACGTCATTACTTCCTTTCCGAGCCCTGAAGTGCGCCCAAACAGTTCCCCCCCACATATGGGGTATCAGCGTACTCAGGACAAATTGGACAACAACATTTGGGGTCCAATTTCCTTGGGAAAAATCAAAAATTTGGGACTAAAAAAATCATTTTTGTGGAAAATTGTTTTTTTTTTTTGTCTCACCCAGGCATTATAAACTTTTGTGAAACACTTGGGGGTTCAAAGTGATCACAACAGATCTAGATAAGTTTCATAGGGGGTCTAGTTTCCAAAATGGTGTCACTTGTGGGGGGTTTCCACTGTTTAGGCGCATCAGTGGCTCTCCAAATGTGACATGGCGTCCAATCTCAATTCCAGCCAATTTTGGTTTGAAAAAGTCAAAAGCGGCTCCTTCCCTTACGAGCTCTGCCGTGTGCCCAAACAGTGGTTTTCTCCCACATATAGGGTATTGGCGTACTCAGGAGAAATTGCATAACAACTTTATCTGTCCATTTTCTCTTTTTACCCTTGTGAAAATAAAAAAAAGTTTGTAAATGATCATTTTTGTGACTAATAAGTTAAATGTTCATTTTTTCCTTCCACATTGCTTCATCTCCTGTGAAGCACCTGAAGGGTTAATAAACTTCTTGAATGTGGTTTTGAGCACCTTGAGGGGTGCAGTTTTTAGAATGGTGTCACTTTTGGGTATTTTCTGCCATATAGACCTCTCAAAGTGACTTCAAATGTGAGGTGGTCCCTAAAAAAATGGCTTAGTAAATTTGTTGTAAAAATGAGAAATCGCTGGTCAACTTTTAACCCTTACAATTTCCTAACAAAAAAAATTTTGGTTCCAAAATTGTGCTGATGTAAAGTAGACATGTGGGAAATGTTATTTCTTAACTATTTTGTATGACATATTTCTCTGTTTTAAGGGACTTAAAATTCAAGGTTAGAAAATTGCTAAATTTTTAAAATTTTTGCCGTATTTACGCTTTTTTCAAAAATAAACACTAGTTATATCGAAGAAATTTTACCACTGACGTGAAGTACAGTATGTCACGAGAAAACATTCTCAGAATCGCGAAGATCCGATGAAGCTTTTCAGAGTTATAACCTCATAAAGAGACAGTGGTCAGAATTGTAAAAATTGGCCTGGTCATTAACCACCCTTGGGGTTAAGGGGTTAAAGATGCTGCTGCGCAGGCACCGCCATCGCCGGTGACATTTTGCTGGATGTAATTTTTTCTCTAAGCCTCACAATAGCCACAATATTATAGGCATTATCAACAATAATATTAACACTTTTATATGCATTATGTAAAAATGGGGGCAGGTCACTGAAGGATCAGTAACCTGTCATACGCCAATACAGATGAATATGTAATCAGAGCGCCACAAAGCCCGCCCACAGCCCCGCCCCACGAGAATCTCATTAACTGAAAAATACAAATACAGATTAAACAACCACAAGACGGATTTCATTACCAGGTATCATTGTAATCAGTATAATGGCGCCGACCTGACACTGTCTGTAGGTTACTGATCACAATCCTGCTGACAGGTTCCCTTTAAGACATCTCAGCGCTGCACCATTATACACAGTTCTCATTAAATGTGTAATATTTCTTCTTGAAACTCATCTGACAGAAAATATTGGACCTTACGATAGTTTACATTGTGAAGTCACCGAGCCCCATGCTCTAATTACCCCAGAGAGGTTTCACCACTAGTTACTCATTTTTTACTGATGAAGACTGTTGAGTTTGATCATTTCAGTAGATGTGTTATTGTCCATAGTCACAGTTTTCATCTATAGTAGTTTGTGTCCAAAATACTCTGATTTAACCTCTTCCCACAGCCAGTTTTGTGTTCCTAATCAGGCCCCATTTTTAAAATCTGACGTGTGTCACTTTATGTGCTGATAACTTTGGAATTATTCACAAAGGATAATGGCAAACAAATGAATCTTACAAATGATTTTCCAACTTCGCACAATACCCTATATACTTTTAATAGTAATGATTAAAAATAAAACAGCAATATCCAAGCAGTACAGATCCACAAATGTACGATAGAGCGATCAACGCGTTTCGACGTTAGTCTTTCTCAAGATCTAGCTCAGACTGAAACTGGGCGTTATTTATAATTATAACATACAGCACCTGGTGAAAAAATCATGATGCAACACATATGTGTGCAAAATTGAACGAAACTACAAAGAATATATATGTGAAGTGTATGTGACATAACCCATTGCGAGGACACAAAAAATAATACATAAAAATAAAAACATATGAATAAAAAATGTTAACTTTTAGAAAAAAACTCAGAACTTAATTGACTAGCTAGTGCGGATTCAGTATTGTTTAATCAGATCGCATCTGGCATTTAAACCTGCTGGGAATCGAGTACCTAGAGTGAAAATCCAAAAGGATTCTCTATTTAGTAGTTTGCGTTTGTGATCTCCTCCTCGATGTGGTTGTAAGACTTTTTCAATGCCATTAAATCTGAAAGAGCTTAAATCTCCCTTATGTTTTAGCAAAAAATGTTTAGACACGGCTGAGGATGAATAAACTTGGGGGTTATAGCATCTGACAAGTGCCGCCTGATGCGTACTTTTAGAGGGCACGAAGTGCATCCTACATATAATAAATCACATTTAATGCAGGCAATTAAATAGACAACGAATGTAGTACTGCAGTTTATGTAATTATTAATTTGGTATGATTTATCCCCAAGTGCTGAAGTAAAGCTCTGTGTTTTGTTGGCATATATACAGGCTTTACATTTATTAGCGCCACATTTATAAAAACCTTTTGTGCTCAGCCAATTGCCTGTGCAAGGTGTCATGACATTACTTGAAAAGAAGCTGGGTGATAAGATATTTTGAAGAGTAGGTGCTCTTCTGGCTGAAAATAGAATATTATTATTGAAATTATATCCTTCAAAAGGGGATCCGTATTTAATACAGGTAGGTATTTTTTCACAATAGTGGTAATTTGAGAATATTCTGTACTAAATTGTGTAGTAAAGGCTGTATGTTTATTCTGCACTTTATTGAGTTTGACATTATGTGACAGAAGATCATGTCTGTCGCGATGTGCAGCTTTGTTAATAGCCTTATTCAAAATAGAATGCGAATAACCGCGATTAAAGAATTTTTTCTGAGTTTTTGTCACTTCTTTACATAAGTGGCTGCATCTGTACAATTACGTTTTAACCTTATCAGTTCTCCATAAGGTAAATTATTGATGACATGTCTCGGATGGCAAGAATCAGCTGTCAGAACGGAATTACGAGCTGTGGGTTTTGAATATGGTGAAATAATTATGGATTGTCTGTGAATATCTCCAAATAAAGTTAAATCTAGAAAATTAATAGTAGATTTATGAAATTGGTAGGTAAATTTCAGATTGAAATCATTGTTATTAAAATTTGTGAAACATTCTAGCATTTCAGTGCCCCCCCAGATAAACGTAAATCGTCTATATAACGCCCATACCATTTCATATATTGGAAATAAGGATTATTGTCACTGTAGATAAATACTTCTTCCCAACAGAACATGACTATATTCGCCAGAGAAGGAGAAAATTTTGCTCCCATGCTGACTCCACTAATTTGCAGAAAATATTTATTATCAAATGCAAAATAATTATGACTAAGTAGAAATTCTACTGCCAAATATAAAAAATCTTTGGTTCCTGTATTGTAAGTACTGAATTTGTCAAGGTAATATTTGAGACATTTCAGAGCTATTGAATGCGGTATCGAGGGATATAAACTAACAACATCGCAAGAGAACCATTGAAAATCATCCTGCCATATAAACTTGTCAAAAATAGATGTAACGTATTTGGTATCTCTAATAAAGCTGGCATATTTTGTACTAGCGGTTGGAGGTGAAAATCCACCCAAGCTCCCAGGTGTTCTCCTAAAGAATCGATTCCGGAGACTATTGGTCTTAATGGTGGTGGGAATATTTCCTTATGTATTGTAGGAAATGCATGGTACAGCGGTGTAACAGGGTACTCATTGTAAAGAAAATCTGCTGTTCTTTTATCATATATATTCATAGCAAGACCTTCTTGTATAATCCGGAATATGTCTTGATTAAATTTAATAGTAGGATTCAAAGACAATTCTGTATAGACATCGCTATTATTTAGGTCCAGCAAAATTAACTCCTTATAGAGACCTGCATTCATTAATACGATTGAACCCCCTTTGTCAGATTTTCTAATAAGATCTTTATTATTCTTTAATTGTTCCAAAGCTATTTTTTCCCGTGAGGTGAGGTTATTTTTGTGATTTTTTTCAGAATCTTTTTTTAAAGAAATCAGGTCTTTTTCTATTAAGTCTTGGAATTGATCCAATACTGGAGGTCTAACTTGTAGGGGGTAAAACCTGGGATTATTAATATCAAACTTATTGTCATTCATAGTAAGATCTGAATAAGATTCTACATTAAGTAATTGTAAATTTAATAGCGCTTTGTGCTCATGGAGCGACATCGCTGTCTCAGGTGGATATGGTTCTAAATGATTAGAAACAGCTAAATTTTCATGGGTTCAGTTAACTCAGTTTGAGAAAAGTAACATTTAACTGTTAAATTACGAGCAAATTTGTTAACATCTAACAATGTGTTAAACAGATTGAAATGTGTAGTAGGGGAAAAACCCAGTCCTTTACTTAAAAGTCGCATCTGATCCTGGGAAATAATATAGCTGGATAGATTCCATATCGGTATGTCCTTTAATAACGTTTCTTCGTTCTGAATGGATATCGACCTCTTTCTATGTTTTCTCCCCGCACGTGTGCGTCGTTTTTTGATGATTTATCATTAGTAGAGAAAAAAGTTTTTTTTGATTGAAAAACATTTCTAGTACTGCTGGTTGATGCCACAGAGGAGTCTGAATGTTCGTCTGAAGATAAAGCTGAAGTGTCAGTAAATACTTCTGAGTCCTTGAAGCTGACTTTATTAGCATTGTATCTGCCTTTGTAAGATCGCTTTTTCAGGATGGAGTATGGTTTATCATGCCAATTGTAAATTTTATCTGTGGCATAATCCTCTACATCCCATGTAAATTTTCTCTTCTTCACTTCCATAATATTGTTCTCCAGTTTGGTAATGTTTTCCTTCAGTTTGGTATTATGTTGCTGAAACTCAGCTGTAGTGGTGTAATCCTTCAGCGATGTTTGTAGATTCTTGATATCAGCTTTAACTGTTTCAAGTTCAGTTGCTTCGTATTTGATAATGAGAGCAATCAGTTTTAGTGAACATTGGCTAAGTATTAGATTCCATTCTTTTTGGAACGTGTCGTTAAACAACGTAGTGGGATTTTTCTTCATACGTAGACCTCTAGGGATCATGTTCTTATTTTCATAAGTTTGTAATGTAGTTAAATCCCACCAAATTCTGGTTTCTTTAGCCATTTTGTGTTCGAGTTGTATCATGAGGTCTTTGAGAGTCTCTGAATCTGCAGAATTAGAAGGTAGATCATTATTGAAAACAGATGCTAGTTTACTGATTCTAGCTGTGTGATCGTTAACATCATTAAAACCGCTGATAGGCGGGTCCATATTGAATAAGAAAAAATAAAAATAATGTGGATACTGTTTTAATTCTGCATTAGTGAAATGAGCAGCTGCATAAATCACAGTGATTTATAGGTGAGGGGTTTGAGCACGACTATGAGGCTCCGAACCATGAAGAAAAAAAAAAGCAAGTGTAGTCAGCTTACCCCAATATTCACAGAGAAACAGTCCATAGCTTCACTCCTCGCACGGATGTGGCAGAGCAACCAGAATAGAGGGAAAAAAAAGGGAAAAATCCAGCGTAGAATGAAGATGGATAAAAAAAAACTTTTAATAAGAATGATTAAAAATAAAACAGCAATATCTAAGCAGTACAGATCCACAAAAGTACGATAGAGCGATCAACGCGTTTCGACGTTAGTCTTTCTCAAGATCTATCTCAGACTGAAACTGGGCGTTATTTATAATTATAACATACAACACCTGGTGAATAAATCATGATGCAACACATATGTGTACGAAATCAAAGTAACTACAAAGAATATATATATGTGATGTGTATGTAACATAACCCAAACAAGGACACAAAGAAAAAATACATGAAAATAAAACATATAAAAATAAAAACATATAAAAATAAAAAATGTTAACCATTAACAAAGTCTAGACATAAATGACTAGGGGATAAATGACTAGGGATAAAATATACCAAATTAACAACTATATAAATTGCAATACCACATTTGTTGTCTATACAATTGCCTGCACTAAGTGCAATTTATTATATGTGGGATGTACTTCGTGCCCTCTAAAAGTACGCATCAGACGGAACTTGTCAGATGCTATTAATCCCCAAGCTTATTCATCCTCAGTCGTGTCTAAACATTTCCTGTCAAAACATAAGGGAGATTTAAGTTTCTTCAGGTTCAATGGCATTGAAAAAGTCCTGCAACCACATCGAGGAGGAGATCACAAACGCAAACTGTTAAATAGAGAATCCTTTTGGATCTTTACTCTAGGTACTCGATTCCCAGCAGGTTTAAATGCCAGATGCGATCTGATTAAGCAATATTGAATCCGCACTAGTAGGTCATTTATGTCTAGACTTTCTTAATGGTTAACATTTTTTATTTTTATATGTTTTTATTTTCATG
The DNA here is from genome assembly GCA_033576555.1 of Oophaga sylvatica. Classification (NCBI taxonomy): domain Eukaryota; kingdom Metazoa; phylum Chordata; class Amphibia; order Anura; family Dendrobatidae; genus Oophaga; species Oophaga sylvatica. The sequence goes on from JARQOD010000393.1 coordinate 16,651, forward strand.
TATTTTTTCTTTGTGTCCTTGTTTGGGTTATGTTACATACACATCACATATATATATTCTTTGTAGTTACTTTGATTTCGTACACATATGTGTTGCATCATGATTTCTTCACCAGGTGCTGTATGTTATAATTATAAATAACGCCCAGTTTCAGTCTGAGCTAGATCTTGAGAAAGACTAACGTCGAAACGCGTTGATCGCTCTATCGTACTTTTGTGGATCTGTACTGCTTAGATATTGCTGTTTTATTTTTAATCATTCTTATTAAAAGTTTTTTTTTATCCATCTTCATTCTACGCTGGATTTTTCCCCTTTTTTTCCCTCTATTCTGGTTGCTCTGCCACATCCGTGCGAGGAGTGAAGCTATGGGCTGTATCTCGGTGAACATTGGGGTAAGCTGACTACACTTGGTTTTTCAATTTATTGTATAGTTCAAAGATCGCTAACCACAATTTCTTTATAGGCGGGCAGTCCCACCAAATGTGTGTATAGGTGCCTTCTTCTCTTAAACATCTCCAGCAAGTATCTGGAGTCGTCAGAAACATAGAATGGACAGTAGAAAGGCATCTGATAAAATCTTATAGCTCCTCTCCTGCGACGTCGAGCATAATGACGACCTGAACCTAAATAATAGGATCTTTGCTCTGTCCTCGGTTGATAGAGATTTCCCAAGTCGAACTCCCACATTGAGAAGAATGCTGGGAAGTCGTGTAAAGGGGTTTGTCCCTCTTGAAAAAGTCTGTACAGCAGAGAAATAGTGTGGCCCAGAGGGTTCTTCGATATGCTAAGACCTTCAAATGGAGTCAGTGATCTGCATAAGTTGGTTTGTTTAGCTATTTTGATTATAAAACTTTTTATTGTTGGAAGAACCATGCACCTGCAGGTGGGTCTTTGCCCTGAAATATTTCTTGGAGGGATTTTATCCCTGTTTAGTTTACGTAGTCGTATATAATGGGACGTGAGCTTCTACCCTTATTTAGATGGGTCATTCTATCTATCCCTGCAGGGACGGATGGATTATCATATATAGGAGTCAGCGGTCCAGGAGAAGATGAGACCTGAAGACCCCTGTCTCCTCTGTTGATAAGTAATGTCATGTTTCTGGTAAGGAAGGGTAAAGAGGCGCTTCTGCCCCCCGGTTAATTGCTTTTTTGAGGCAGGAGAAGAAGGAGGCGGGCAAGTATAAAGGAATTGTTTGGAAATAATATAGAAGACTATGAGGTCCATTTTTCTTACATTTACCCTGCCAAACCATGAAAGCTGTAGTTTGTGCCACTGCTCTAGATCTAGTTCAGCTTTGTGTAGGGCTTTCTTGACATTTGCTTCGTACAGCTGAGATACTTTTCCTGTTATTTTAACTCCCAGGTAAGTGAGTTGAAGCGCCATTTGAAGGGAAATTAGGTACTCGGCCGTTCCACTGCAGATGGCTGCATTGATATATTTAGGATCTCAGATTTGTGAGAATTAATTTTAAAGTTACTCAAATAGCCAAATTTATATAGTTCTGAGATAATATTTGGTAGACTTATAATGGGGGAAGAGATGTATAAAACTACAGGTCCTTCTCAAAAAATTAGCATATAGTGCTAAATTTCATTATTTTCCATAATGTAATGATTACAATTAAACTTTCATATATTTTAGATTCATTACACACCAACTGAAATTTTTCAGGTCTTTTATTGTTTTAATACTGATGATTTTGGCATACAGCTCATGAAAACCCAAAAATCCTGTCTCAAAAAATTAGCATATTTCATCCGTCCAATAAAATAAAAGTGTTTAAAACAAAATAAAAAAAAAAACATCAAATAATAAAGTTCAGTTATGCACTCAATACTTGGTCGGGAATCCTTTTGCAGAAATGACTGCTTCAATGCGGCGTGGCATGGAGGCAATCAGCCTGTGGCACTGCTGAGGTGTTATGGAGTCCCAGGATGCTTCGATAGCGGCCTTAAGCTCATCCAGAGTGTTGGGTCTTGCGTCTCTCAACTTTCTCTTCACAATATCCCACAGATTCTCTATGGGGTTCAGGTCAGGAGAGTTGGCAGGCCAATTGAGCACAGTAATACCATGGTCAGTAAACCATTTACCAGTGGTTTTGGCACTGTGAGCAGGTGCCAGGTCGTGCTGAAAAATGAAATCTTCATCTCCATAAAGCATTTCAGCCGATGGAAGCATGAAGTGCTCCAAAATCTCCTGATAGCTAGCTGCATTGACCCTGCCCTTGATGAAACACAGTGGACCAACACCAGCAGCTGACATGGCACCCCACACCATCACTGACTGTGGGTACTTGACACTGGACTTCAGGCATTTTGGCATTTCCTTCTCCCAGTCTTCCTCCAGACTCTGGCACCTTGATTTCCGAATGACATGCACAATTTGCTTTCATCAGAAAAAAGTACTTGGGACCACTTAGCAACAGTCCAGTGCTGCTTCTCTGTAGCCCAGTGCTGCTTCTCTGTTTCTGGTTCAAAAGTGGCTTTACCTGGGGAATGCGGCACCTGTAGCCCATTTCCTGCACACGCCTGTGCACGGTGGCTCTGGATGTTTCTACTCCAGACTCAGTCCACTGCTTCCGCAGGTCCCCCAAGGTCTGGAATCGGTCCTTCTCCACAATCTTCCTCAGGGTCCGGTCACCTTTTCTCGTTGTACAGCGTTTTCTGCCACATTGTTTCCTTCCAACAGACTTCCCACTGAGGTGCCTTGATACAGCACTCTGGGAACAGCCTAATTGTTCAGAAATTTCTTTCTGGGTCTTACCCTCTTGCTTGAGGGTGTCAATGATGGCCTTCTGGACATCAGTCAGGTCGGCAGTCTTACCCATGATGGCGGTTTTGAGTAATGAACCAGGCAGGGAGTTTTTAAAAGCCTCAGGAATCTTTTGCATGTGTTTAGAGTTAATTAGTTGATTCAGAAGATTAGGGTAATACCTCGTTTAGAGAACCTTTTCTTGATATGCTAATTTTTTGAGACAGGATTTTTGAGTTTTCATGAGCTGTATGCCAAAATCATCAGTATTAAAACAATAAAAGACCTGAAAAATTTCAGTTGGTGTGTAATGAATCTAAAATATATGAAAGTTTAATTTTAATCATTACATTATGGAAAATAATGAAATTTAGCACTATATGCTAATTTTTTGAGAAGGACCTGTATATCGTCTGTAAAAAGTGCCAATTAATGTTCTTATGATTGGAGTTTTATACCTTTAATTGAAGAGTTACTACGTATTGCAGTTGCTCGGTGTTCCATTGTTAGTATGTATAATAGAGGTGATAGTGGACATCCTTGTCTCGTGCCGTTCCGGATTGGAAATGCATTGGAGAGTGCACCATTAACTTTAACTTGCGCGCTGGGGGAGGTATATAGGGCCAAAATTCTATGAAGCATGTTTTCCTTTAAGCCTATTTCTTCCAGTGTCTGGAACATGAATTCCCAGTGTACCCTGTCGGAGGCCTTCTCTGCGTCGATCGACATGATACACATGGGTCCCCCTCTCTGCCCGCCCTGTCCATCAATGAAATGGTCCGTATGGTATTACCTCTAGCCTCCCGTCCTGGAACAAAACCTACTTGGTCTTGATTTATCAGACTCGGGAGGATAGGACATAATCTTTTGGCGATCATCTTTTTGAAGGTTTTAACGTCTAGATTTATCAAGGAGCTTGGACGATAGTTGCCACATATGGACAGATCTTTACCAGGTTTGGGGAGCACGGTAATGTGAGCGGTCAGGGACTGAGGGGAAAAGGAACCTCCTGATGATATGAAGTTACACATTTTTTGGAATATTAGACTTAGTAATGTGGAGAATTGTTTGTAGAAACCTGCAGAGTACCATCTGGGCCAGGGCTTTTCCCTTGTTTTAGCTCATTTATGGTTTCGGAGACTTCCTCCAATGAAAAATCCTTTTCTAGCTCTAGTAATTCGTCTTCTGGTATCGTGGGTATTTTGGTTTGTTGTAAGTAGGATTTAATTTTATTGCGGAGTGATTGGGTTGATATATCTTTACAGTGCCCTGTTATATAGCGCCTTATCGCTGAAGCTCGATAAAATATCTCTTGTGTTATGAAAATTATTTAGACTTGAGAGTCCTCAGTGGTTGATACTTGATATTTAGACTTGAGGACTCTCAAGTCTAAATATTTTTCTATCTACTGGCTAACACGGTACGAAGATACACATCTTTCCTATATCTTGTGTTATGAACTTTCTTCCTTTTTTCTTAATGTTAGGGATATACGTTGTGGTGTAGTGACCCCTGATGCAGCTAGGGGGCACTGTGTAGGCTCCTCGGGATATGCATGGAGGCATGTGATGGATGGACGTTATGTATCACAGAGGTGGGTGGCCCTGTGATGGAAGCCTGGATATGTTTTGGTTCAGCAGATCTACTGCTGAGTTGTACTATATATTGGGAGGCTTCCAGGTGACTAGGAGAGCTGGGCGGGTCCAGTCACCTACAAACCCACCCAAGGGGCTTGTGTCTAAATACCTGGGATAAAACCTGTATGTAATGGTGTGGCTGAAGGACCTGTGGTGAGGTCATGACCATGTGATTCCTGACCTCACCTGTGGGTGGAGTTACACCTATGTAATGGAGTGTGTTTTGCACCTGTGTGAGAGTGTGTGGGAGTCTGCCAGTGTGGACAGGCTTCCATGTGTCCAAGGCAGGACATTACAGAGAGGTCTCTGTGACTGAAGAGTGAGGCTCCAGGCAGGAGCTGAAGCATTGAAGAGTTGTATTATATGTTACCATATGGTTTATGATGTAATAAACCTAAGGACTTTTTGCATAAGAAAGTGTCTCCTGATTTACCTCCGAAGCAGCCGAGTGAGTGAAACCTTACAATTGGTGGATGGAATGCTGGCAGCGGCCCAAGGAGCACATGTTCCAGGACTGGGAATGAGGAATCAGAGGAGGAACGGACGGTCTGTGAAAACCGTGAGTGTGACCAGTGGTCACGAATAAACTGTGTAGATGTTTATATGTGGTGCCTCTGAAGATAAGAGGTATCTGAAGAAACTATTAAGCAGTGGTGACAGACAGGAGTCTGTGTTATGTGACCGGGGTCATTGAGAAGTAAGCAAAAAGCATGCTGAGAGGATACCTCAGAGGAGGTGTCCGGAAACCTGCGTGGCCAACAGGTAACAGACAGGAGTCTGTGGTGTACTGACGGGTCAGTGAGACTTTTTTCCTTTGTGGGATGCCTCTCTGAGAGAGGAGGTGTCCGGAAATCTCTGTGGCCAAGAGTGACAGACAGGAGTCTGTGGTGTGCTGACGGGTCAGTGAGAAAGACTGTATTTTTGTGTTTGCTGGGTACCTCTGAGGCTGAGGTCTCCAGGAACCTGTGTGGCTGACGCCAACAGGGGACGGTCTTGACAACCGTGCTAGGCTGGTCGGGATCAGTGAGAAGAATCAGTGAGAAACTTTTTTTTTTTTGGTGTTTTTTTTTCTCTGGAACACGTGTGAGGTGTGTGCTGTGGCTCATCGGAGTCCACGAAGGTGACAAGCGGCTGGCTGTGACTCGTGGGGTCACGAAGGTGACAAGCGGCAAGACAGCGCAGCGTGCAGAGACTTATGGTAGCAGGAGCTACAGTGACTTGCAGCAAGAGGTTCTGCAGCAGCAAGAGCTGCAGTGGCAGCAGCGGCTTGTGCGCGGTAGCCGGAGGTGCTGGCGGAAGGTGACAGTACCAGCAGGAGCTGGTGAGGTACCATAAGGACATCAGGTCCAGAGTGGGTGACCTCTTAAAGTGACGGTACCAGCCCCAAGAGACATAAGGGTCTGTGCGAACTGGGGTCTGGTAGAGCCGTGAGGGAGTCCACGGTGTATAACCCAAGGAGGGGTGATGACCCAAAAGGGGGCGGAGTCCCAAAAGGGGGTGGCAACCCAAAATGGGATGATGGCCCAAAAGGGGGCGGAGTCTCAAAAGGGGGCGGTTGGCAAAAAGGGGTGGAAGATCCCAACGTTAAAGGGGAGGTGCAGACCAACTGTTGCCCGGGGCAAATATGTTATATGTGTCCAGTCTGCCTTAGGAACTATCCGCCCGGCACACTACTACGGGGGTGTACCCTGCAGATACACCATGAAGAGGTGGTGGGTCTGGTCGACTCGGGGAGTTCGGTGACTCTAGTGAGGGTTGCACCTGACGGGTTTCAAATACCTGGAAGAAAGGTCAGGGTCACCTGTATCCATGGGGACACAAAGGATTATTCAGTGGCCAGGGTAATCTTTGAGACAGGCTGGGACATTGCAGGACAGGATGTCGCTATAATCCCTAATTTGTCGTGTCCAGTGGTCATAGGTCGGGACTCTAAACTGTTCTCTGGCTTGTGGGACAGGGGAGTTCCTCTACAGCAGGAGGGAGGCCTCTCTACTGTTGGGGTGGCAGACATTGGGACAGTGACACCTCCAAAAACTGATGAGTCAGACGGTGACACAGGAGGAAAGGATGCGTCTGCCCGACTGACTGACATGATGTACTCTGAAATGTATGACAACAGAACCCATGACGATGTGGTAGTTAAGACCTCTAGAACGGACACCCGGTTAGAGGGTAACGGGAGGGGCCCCGAGAGTGACTCCTGTGCAGACTGTGACTCGACCGCAAGGGAAAGCGAGTGCAGTAACGTGGAGCCGAGTAAAAATGGCCGATCTTCCTCTCGCCGCAGGGGCCGTGGTAAGGCGGGACAGGCTACATCCTCTAAGAAGCAAAATGATGAGGAAGAGTCAGGGTCAGGTACCGGTCAGGTGACTGTCCTTAATGAGGAGATAGAGCTGTGTAAAGAAACAGTGAAAGAGGCAGTCGAGCAGGAAAGGGTCCTGAGACGAATGATTGAGCACAAAGTGGAGGAGCTGGAGAAGGAAGTCTCTAAGCTCAGAGATCGTCTGTCAGCGTGTAAGAGTATGAACAAGGCTCTATGGAGAGAGACGGAGGTGCTCAGAGAGGCCCAAGAGAAACATCAGCAGGAGTGTCGCTGCTTGGCAGAAGAGCGAGATGGAGTTCTCCGAGAGCTCAAGATGGAGGAGGAGACTGGTGCCCAGCTCCAGAAATCTCTGGGAGAAGAAATCCAGCAAGGGAAGTGCCATGCAGATGGGCACACAAGGGAGAGTGATGTCTTGGAAAACTGTACTAACGCTCAGGACGAGGAGGTACAACAGTCTGTCCAAGAAGGTGACGGGTCCGTTTTCAAGTGTGTAATAGAGATACCCGAAGACAGGCGAGAAGTGTGTGCCATTGAGGAGGTGCATGAGGCCTTTAGAAAGGCAGTAGAAGCATGCAGTGTGAACTGGGTGCCAGAGATGAAACAGTTGGTCATACTGTCGACTAGGGAAGTCACAATGAAGCGGGTGGCTATCCTGAGGGACATGCACCTACATTGTCTCCGCACAAAGCAAATGATCCTGTTGAGAAATCGCGAAGCCACTCGACGTCTGGAGCAAGCCAGAAAGGCTCAAAGTCAGCTTGGATTGGTGGAAGACATCATTCAAGTGCCCAGAGGTCTGGTGAAGAAAGTCATCGGAAGACTTGGGAAAATGATGCAGGAGATGGTGAATAAGTCCGGTGTGACGAGAGTCAGGATTCCGGCTGATGACGAAGTCCAGGTCGTGGGTGAAGACGGGATGGTTCTGTTCCTCATTGTCGGTTCCATGGAGAGCCTTGGGAATATCCGGATGCTCCTGGAGTATCGTGTGTCGTACCTGAGAGAAGTAGAGCAGCTACGACTTGAGAGGGAGCAGGTCAACAGAAACCTACGGGAAATGGAAAGAAGATGGTCGCCACCTTCAACCCGTGGTATTGAGAGGAGAAGAGGTTCGCTTAAGACGAGAAGTCCTCAAGCTGGAGATAAAACAGGAAATAGGTCGCCTGATGGAAGAGATAGAAATAGTGATGCCTCAGTTAGCTCAGTGATGAGTGACCTAAGCAGGAGAACCTGTAGTGGACGAAATGAAAAGGACTCAGACCAGACAGGACGTATGGGTGCAAGTGAATTGCGACGCCATACTGACCGCTGGGGATGCGGGTGGTCTGACAGGGGGGCCTCGTCAGCAACAGATGTGACAGAGTCGGAGGACAGACGCCTACCAAAGAGATTAGTAGCAGGGTCCGACTTAGAGAGACGGTTTGACTGGCAGAGACGACCGAGAAGGATCTCTGGTCGGGTAAAAAGTGTTCAACCCCACAAGTTTGAACAGAGGGGGGAGGTATGTGGTGTAGTGACCCCTGATGCAGCTAGGGGGCACTGTGTAGGCTCCTCGGGATATGCATGGAGGCATGTGATGGATGGACGTTATGTATCACAGAGGTGGGTGGCCCTGTGATGGAAGCCTGGATATGTTTTGGTTCAGCAGATCTACTGCTGAGTTGTACTATGTATTGGGAGGCTTCCAGGTGACTAGGAGAGCTGGGTGGGTCCAGTCACCTACAAACCCACCCAAGGGGCTTGTGTCTAAATACCTGGGATAAAACCTGTATGTAATGGTGTGGCTGAAGGACCTGTGGTGAGGTCATGACCATGTGACATAACCATGTGATTCCTGACCTCACCTGTGGGTGGAGTTACACCTATGTAATGGAGTGTGTTTTGCACCTGTGTGAGAGTGTGTGGGAGTCTGCCAGTGTGGACAGGCTTCCATGTGTCCAAGGCAGGACATTACAGAGAGGTCTCTGTGACTGAAGAGTGAGGCTCCAGGCAGGAGCTGAAGCATTGAAGAGTTGTATTATATGTTACCATATGGTTTATGATGTAATAAACCTAAGGACTTTTTGCATAAGAAAGTGTCTCCTGATTTACCTCCGAAGCAGCCGAGTGAGTGAAACCTTACAACGTGTTTGGGGTATGTGGATTAATAGCACTTGCAAAAAGTTTGCCGCTTTTATTTCCATACTGATAAAAGCGGTTTCTGAGCCGTTCTCTGAAGCACCTTGATTTCTGGTCTAATATAGCGCGTAATTTTTGCCTAGCTGTGGACAAATGAGCAAAAGTATTGGCATCAAGATCTCGTTTATGTTGGGTTTCTAATTTATGAATTTGGTTTGATAAGTCAGCTATTTCAGTGACTATCTTTTCAGACGTGCTCCATGGGAGATGAGTACACCCCTCAGAACACTTTTTAGAGAATCCCATTTAATAGAGGGAGACGTGGGGTCACTCTCATGGTCCAACATAAAATTGGATATTGTTTGCTCGATCTCAGACTTGCACAGAGAGTCCTGAAGTAAGTTTTCATTTAGGCGCCAGGAGAAGCCCGATTTCGCGTGTGCGTGTAATAGGATTGAAAAATATATGGGAGCATGGTCTGTCCACAATATCGACCCCACATCGGCCTCCACTGGTGAATCTAATAGACTACGAGAGATTAAAAAAATAGTCGATTCTGCTGTAAGTGTTGTGGATCTGAGAAAAAAAAAGCTATAGTCCCTTTTGTTGGGGTGAAGAACCCTCCAGGCATCCACCAGTCTCAGGCCAAACATCTGCCGTCTTATTTGGCTAATAGAAGATAAGGAATATGAGGACTTACCCGAGTAGACATCTACCGTGGGGTGCATGGGAACGTTGAAATCGCCCCAGAGTATCACAGGAGAGGAGCCAGCAAATTCCCCAAGGCATTCTGCTCCAAATTTCTGTTGCCCTTGATTTGGAAAGTATACATTAGCTATAACAAGTTTTCGAGCTGCCCAAGAGATTAGTAAGACGGTAAATCTGCCCCCTGTGTCTACAGTCATGGCCAAAAGTTTTGAGAATGACACAAATATTATATTTTCACATGATCTATTGCCCTCTGGTTTTTATGTGTGTTTGACAGATGTTTTTATCACAGACAGAAATATAATTGCAAACATATGAGTAACAAAAACTTATATTGACAGTTAGAATGAGTTAATGCAGCAAGTCAATATTTGCAGTGTTGACCCTTCTTCTTCAGGACCTCTGCAATTCTCCCTGGCATGCTCTCAATCAACTTCTGGACCAAATCCTGACTGATAGCAGTCCATTCTTGCACAATCAATGCTTTCATTTTGTCAGAATTTTTAGGTTTTTGTTTGTCCACCCGTCTCTTGATGATTGACCACAAGTTCTCAATGGGATTAAGATCTGGGGAGTTTCCAGGCCATGGACCCAAAATCTCTATGTTTTGTTCCCTGAGCCATTTAGTTATCACCTTTGCTTTATGGCAAGGTGCTCCATCATGCTGGAAAAGGCATTGTTGATCGCCAAACTGCTCTTGGAGGGTTGGGAGAAGTTGCTCTTGGAGGACATTCTGGTACCATTCTTTATTCATGGCTGTGTTTTTAGGCAAGACTGTGAGAGAGCCGATTCCCTTGGCTGAGAAGCAACCCCACACATGAATGGTTTCAGGATGCTTAACAGTTGGCATGAGACAAGACTGGTGGTAGAGCTCACCTTGTCTTCTCCGAATGAGGCGTTTTCCTGATGTCCCAAACAATCGAAAAGGGGATTCATCAGAGAAAATAACTTTACCCCAGTCCTCAGCAGTCCACTGCCTGTACCTTTTGCAGAATATCAGTCTGTCCATGATGTTTTTTCTGGAGAGAAGTGGCTTCTTTGCTGCCCTCCTTGAGACCAGGCCTTGCTCCAAGAGTCTCCGCCTCACAGTGCGTGCAGATGCACTCACACCTGCCTGCTGCCATTCCTGAGCAAGCTCTGCACTGCTGGTAGCCCGACCCCGCAGCTGAAACACTTTTAAGAGACGGTCCTGGCGCTTGCTGGTCTTTCTTGGGCGCCCTGAAGCCTTTTTGGCAACAATGGAACCTCTCTCCTTGAAGTTCTTGATGATGCGATAGATTGTTGACTGAGGTGCAATCTTTCTAGCTGCGATACTCTTCCCTGTTAGGCCATTTTTGTGCATTGCAATGATGACTGCACGTGTTTCTTTAGAGATAACCATGGTTAACAGAAGAGAAACAATGATGCCAAGCACCAGCCTCCTTTTAAAGTGTCCAGTGGTGTCATTCTTACTTAATCATGACAGATTGATCTCCAGCCATGTCCTCATCAACACCCACACATGTGTTAATGGAGCAATCACTGAAAAGAGGTTAGCTGGTTCTTTTAAGGCAGGGCTGCAATGATGTTGAAATGTGTTTTGGGGGATAAAGTTCATTTTCTAGCCAAATATTGACTTTGCAAGTAATTGCTGTTAAGCTGATCACTCTTTATAACATTCTGGAGTATATGCAAATTGCCATTAGAAAAAGTGAAGCAGTAGATTTTGTAAAAATTAATATTTGTGTCATTCTCAAAACTTTTGTCCATGACTGTATTAAGGAATCTAGAATCTCGGGCTCGAAAGATTTGTGAAAAGCTATCGAGAATCCTTTAGACTTAGAATACGGATTTGAACTATGGTACCATTTAGGATAGTGTTGTGAGGTGCACTGTGGAATTGCCCCCGTTTTAAAATGCGTCTCCTGGAGCATCAGTACCAACACTTGTTTATGATTAGAAAATAACACCTGTCTTCTTTTTTTCTGGGATATTCAATTCCTTTGCGTTAAAGGAGCAAAATTTAATTTTATCCATAGTGTAAGTATCCTCGAGTGCCCTCGACCTCTGAGTATCTGCCTAAAAGAGATCCGCGGAATTGCAAAATGGTTGGATAGGATAGGATATTGGGAAAGAAGGGGAAAGTGGGAGAGGATGAAATGAAGACAGATAGTGAGAGAGAAAGAAATATAGAAAATTGTACTGGAGCAAGTGCTCCATAAACTGTGCATCTCTGGTGCTGACATTGGTAGTCTACTACCTACGCACCTGACAAGGAGGAAGGAAGCCTAGAATGGGCAGGGACTCTCCCGCCTGACAGGTCCCATGAACACATAAACACAATCATACACTTGTCAACATTGTCTATTATCAGAAAAAAGAACATTTCAGTACTAAGGTAGGGTCATCACCTAGATTAAAACAATTGCAGTACATGCATTTTTATATAAAGAACAAAAACAGAAACAAATCTCAGCTTTCCATGCATGCCTCCCTGCGATTAACAAATTCAACAAGTTAGAGTAAAATATAGAAGAAACCTGTTCGATTACTGCAGAACACCCCTGCATTACACAAAATTAAACAGGGTTTAAATCAATCCAGGCAGGACCACCTATCGAAAATTGTTTCTTCTTGTGGTCAGCCAGAAAGTACAAACAAGAGTAGATGAGAATTCTTCATGTCGGGTTAGGCGTAGCTCCACTGCTGCTTCGCTTCTTGGTTAGCTGCCCTTTAAGCCATCTCGGTGGAGCTTCTGGGAGTGTTGGGATCAGGGGCCACTCCGGAAGGTCTATCAATGGAAGCTCAAAAATTCCCAGGAAGTTGGCCAGGTCACCATTTCATCGAAAAGTAGCTGATTTATCTCCTTTGAAAGCTGTTAATTGGAAATGGTTCCCCCATCTGTAGGGGATGTCTCTCTTTTAGTTCTTTTAATAGAGGTTTTAAGGCTCTGTGCATTAACAAGGTGCATCTAGATAAGTCTGACAGAATTAGAATTGGATGACCATCGAACTTCAAGTTCCCTTTTTTCCTTGAGGCTGGCATTATGGCTTATTTAGCTCTGTAATAGTGGACCCTACAAATGACATCATAGGGACTGGTTTCAGATGTGGGTTTGGGGCCCAGAGAGCTGTGGATCCTGTCAAATTAAATAGAGTTGGCCTCCTCATCACCAAGTATGTCCAAAAATATTTTCTGTACTGTAAGATCCAGTTCAGAGGGGCCAATGGATTCTGGTAGACCGCGGATTCAGATGTTATTCCGCCTATTATGATTTTCAAGGTCCTCCATACCTGTTGCTAATTCCTCTAGCTTAAGGGTATGTTCAGTTGCGATGTCTCTGTGGGCCTGTAGTTCTTGAAGAATACCTTCCTGGGTTTTCTCTACGTCCTCAATTCTCGATGTGAATTCCGTCTTTAGATTGTGTATTTCCTTTTTGTATGAATTTTCAAGTCTACACGCAAACTTTTCCATGTCTTTTTTGTTTGGTGGAGCTTTTATGTATTTATTCAGCTCAGTTATGCTCATTTCCTCATTGACTCCTGCATCCTCTTCGTAATCCTCAATTAATTTTGTAGGAGAGCTGCGTGGGGTCAATGACTCCCTTGAGGAGGAACTTTCTCAGAGTGTGGCCTGTGACATTGTGGATCTCGTATTTCTGACCTGGGGAGTTGTGTTCAGGAAGCGCTTCATGTCCCCCGAAATGGCTCCCTTATTTGCATTTATGTGTTGCTCAGTGGCCCGCCTGGGTTTTCCCATAAGTGTCTGCAGCTGATATTAGCTTATGAATGGTTTTGGGGGGACACAGGGAGTGGGGCAATCACCCCATTAGTTCCAGCCCCCCATCAGCAAGCCCCCTCCAAATTACAAGTTTGTTTGTTAGGATGATTGTTTGGGGCGCGAGCAGAATCCGAACATATCACTCTCAGGAGATTGTTATGATGAATAAAGCGAGGATCTGATGTTATTCTACGTTCTGCCTCTAGGTGACACTAAAGATTCTGAATAACTATGACAGAGTACTTATAGGTATTGTTCTCTGCTGTACTCACTTTCGTATAAAAATAAAAAAAAGCCACACAAAACAAACTTAGGAACGCTAATATTGGTTTATCATTATGAGGTTGATGTCATTGGATAGCGTGTCTCCACTGAACTTAATATCCAGATGTTTGTTATCAGAAAATAGCAGCAGACTCCCCAGTTTTTGTTTTATATAGTAAATTGAGAGATTAGATCTTGTGTCTGAAAATGAATTATATTGGATGGTTGTTACTTCTTCCCTCTATCACTGGAGAGAGTAGTTGTGAGTCTGTTCACAATTTCCTCTGCCTTGGTTTGACTGTGAGAGTAAGGGTACATATGCACTGGCGCCGAAAACGGATGATAATCAGACGAAAAAAAATCGGATCCAAATCTGACCAATGTTATTCAATAGGTGACTTCTCATTTGTGATTTTTTTCTCATCAGAAATTGGTGTGAGAAAAAAATCGCAGCATGCTGCGATTTGATGCAATTTTGGGATGATAATCGCCAATGCAAGTCAATGGGTGCGATTAAAAAACGCACAGCACTCGCACCATGCAATTGCTGTCCGATTTATACGCACCAGTCTCCTTTGAAAAGCCGGCAATTCATCCCCGGCTACTGTAAAATCACACTGACAGCTCACAAAACACTAGATACATACACATAGAATACATATATATATATATATATATATATATATACATGTCATTGTGACACATATATATATATTTATAGTTCATACACTTCTACATAGTATAATAGCCGCTAATTCAATTGCCGGCTTTTGTGAAATCACAGAAGCCGACATGAAATGATACATTGTTTCCACACAGTTAACCATGTCATTTCATGTATTTTGATATATGGTTTTAACTTACAATTACATAAGTTCATGTGTGCAAAATTTCAGACATGTAGGGGTTAATTAAAGGTGTAAATTCGTTGAAAAAAAATGCGTGGGCTCCCGCTGTATTTTCTCCACCAGACAGACAAAGCAAGCGAGTGGGGGCAGATAATAATAGCCTAGGGAGGGTACATTTTTTTTGTCCCCCCCCTGGCTACTAACATCTGCCCCAGACACCCCAGAAAGGGCAAATCTCTAATTAGATTCGCCCTTTCTGGTACTTTGCCCGTCTATTCCCATTGCCCTGTAGCGGTGGCGAATGGGTTAATAAGGGGTTAAAGCCACCTTGCAATTGAAAGGTCACTTTAAGCCAGGTTAATAATTGAATTGAAATTTTGCACACATACACTTATGTAATTGTAAGTTTAAACCATATATAAAAATACATGAAATGACATGGTTAACTGTGTGGAAACAATGTATCATTTCATGTCGGCTTCTGTGATTTCACAAAAGCCGGCAATTGAATTAGCAGCTATTACAGTATGTAGAAGTGTATGAACTATAAATATATGTATATATATATGTATATATGTACAGTCATGGCCAAAAGTTTTGAGAATGACACAAATATTATATTTTCACATGATCTGCTGCCCTCTGGTTTTTATATGTGTTTGACAGATGTTTTTATCACAGACAGAAATATAATAATTGCAAACATATGAGTAACAAAAGCTTATATTAACAGTTAGAATGAGTTAATGCAGCAAGTCAATATTTGCAGTGTTGACCCTTCTTCTTCAGGACCTCTGCAATTCTCTCTGGCATGCTCTCAATCAAGTTCTGGACCAAATCCTGACTGATAGCAGTCCATTCTTGCACAATCAATGCTTTCATTTTGTCAGAATTTTTAGGTTTTTGTTTGTCCACCCGTCTCTTGATGATTGACCACAAGTTCTCAATGGGATTAAGATCTGGGGAGTTTCCAGGCCATGGACCCAAAATCTCTATGTTTTGTTCCCTGAGCCATTTAGTTATCACCTTTGCTTTATGGCAAGGTGCTCCATCATGCTGGAAAAGGCATTGTTGATCGCCAAACTGCTCTTGGAGGGTTGGGAGAAGTTGCTCTTGGAGGACATTCTGGTACCATTCTTTATTCATGGCTGTGTTTTTAGGCAAGAAGAAAAGGTAGCACACTGTAGCGCTATAGCTTGCAAACACGAAATATGAAAAATATGAAAAATGAATTACATCATTACCTTAGAAATATGAAAAATTGAGAAGTCTTAGCGCATAAGATGGCCAAACTATGTGAGCCTGATAGCCACGTCAAGGCTCTTCTCATATATCAGGTCCCTAACTAATGCCTATCCTCGCTTTAGAAAAGTCTGTCTGCATGGGAACCTATGAATCCTCTTTTCAGACTAAAATCTACATCTCTGTGGAGGGGTGATGAACCTGCTGTAATTAAAAGGCCTGTGACCACCAGGTGGAGTGCTCAGGCAGAAGGTAAATGAATACATATCAAAAAACTGACCGGCACATCCAAACTTAGATTCAGTGTGAACAGGTGCTAAACCTAGAGTCACCAACTCATATACATACAAGAAGAAAAGGTAGCACACTGTAGCGCTATAGCTTGCAAACACGAAATATGAAAAATATGAAAAATGAATTACATCATTACCTTAGAAATATGAAAAATTGAGAAGTCTTAGCGCATAAGATGGCCAAACTATGTGAGCCTGATAGCCACGTCAAGGCTCTTCTCATATATCAGGTCCCTAACTAATGCCTATCCTCGCTTTAGAAAAGTCTGTCTGCATGGGAACCTATGAATCCTCTTTTCAGACTAAAATCTACATCTCTGTGGAGGGGTGATGAACCTGCTGTAATTAAAAGGCCTGTGACCACCAGGTGGAGTGCTCAGGCAGAAGGTAAATGAATACATATCAAAAAACTGACCGGCACATCCAAACTTAGATTCAGTGTGAACAGGTGCTAAACCTAGAGTCACCAACTCATATACATACAAGAAGAAAAGGTAGCACACTGTAGCGCTATAGCTTGCAAACACGAAATATGAAAAATATGAAAAATGAATTACATCATTACCTTAGAAATATGAAAAATTGAGAAGTCTTAGCGCATAAGATGGCCAAACTATGTGAGCCTGATAGCCACGTCAAGGCTCTTCTCATATATCAGGTCCCTAACTAATGCCTATCCTCGCTTTAGAAAAGTCTGTCTGCATGGGAACCTATGAATCCTCTTTTCAGACTAAAATCTACATCTCTGTGGAGGGGTGATGAACCTGCTGTAATTAAAAGGCCTGTGACCACCAGGTGGAGTGCTCAGGCAGAAGGTAAATGAATACATATCAAAAAACTGACCGGCACATCCAAACTTAGATTCAGTGTGAACAGGTGCTAAACCTAGAGTCACCAACTCATATACATACAAGAAGAAAAGGTAGCACACTGTAGCGCTATAGCTTGCAAACACGAAATATGAAAAATATGAAAAATGAATTACATCATTACCTTAGAAATATGAAAAATTGAGAAGTCTTAGCGCATAAGATGGCCAAACTATGTGAGCCTGATAGCCACGTCAAGGCTCTTCTCATATATCAGGTCCCTAACTAATGCCTATCCTCGCTTTAGAAAAGTCTGTCTGCATGGGAACCTATGAATCCTCTTTTCAGACTAAAATCTACATCTCTGTGGAGGGGTGATGAACCTGCTGTAATTAAAAGGCCTGTGACCACCAGGTGGAGTGCTCAGGCAGAAGGTAAATGAATACATATCAAAAAACTGACCGGCACATCCAAACTTAGATTCAGTGTGAACAGGTGCTAAACCTAGAGTCACCAACTCATATACATACAAGAAGAAAATTTTTCATATTTCTAAGGTAATGATGTAATTCATTTTTCATATTTTTCATATTTCGTGTTTGCAAGCTATAGCGCTACAGTGTGCTACCTTTTCTTCTTGTATGTATATGAGTTGGTGACTCTAGGTTTAGCACCTGTTCACACTGAATCTAAGTTTGGATGTGCCGGTCAGTTTTTTGATATGTATTCATTTACCTTCTGCCTGAGCACTCCACCTGGTGGTCACAGGCCTTTTAATTACAGCAGGTTCATCACCCCTCCACAGAGATGTAGATTTTAGTCTGAAAAGAGGATTCATAGGTTCCCATGCAGACAGACTTTTCTAAAGCGAGGATAGGCATTAGTTAGGGACCTGATATATGAGAAGAGCCTTGACGTGGCTATCAGGCTCACATAGTTTGGCCATCTTATGCGCTAAGACTTCTCAATTTTTCATATTTCTAAGGTAATGATGTAATTCATTTTTCATATTTTTCATATTTCGTGTTTGCAAGCTATAGCGCTACAGTGTGCTACCTTTTCTTCTTGTATGTATATGAGTTGGTGACTCTAGGTTTAGCACCTGTTCACACTGAATCTAAGTTTGGATGTGCCGGTCAGTTTTTTGATATGTATTCATTTACCTTCTGCCTGAGCACTCCACCTGGTGGTCACAGGCCTTTTAATTACAGCAGGTTCATCACCCCTCCACAGAGATGTAGATTTTAGTCTGAAAAGAGGATTCATAGGTTCCCATGCAGACAGACTTTTCTAAAGCGAGGATAGGCATTAGTTAGGGACCTGATATATGAGAAGAGCCTTGACGTGGCTATCAGGCTCACATAGTTTGGCCATCTTATGCGCTAAGACTTCTCAATTTTTCATATTTCTAAGGTAATGATGTAATTCATTTTTCATATTTTTCATATTTCGTGTTTGCAAGCTATAGCGCTACAGTGTGCTACCTTTTCTTCTTGTATGTATATGAGTTGGTGACTCTAGGTTTAGCACCTGTTCACACTGAATCTAAGTTTGGATGTGCCGGTCAGTTTTTTGATATGTATTCATTTACCTTCTGCCTGAGCACTCCACCTGGTGGTCACAGGCCTTTTAATTACAGCAGGTTCATCACCCCTCCACAGAGATGTAGATTTTAGTCTGAAAAGAGGATTCATAGGTTCCCATGCAGACAGACTTTTCTAAAGCGAGGATAGGCATTAGTTAGGGACCTGATATATGAGAAGAGCCTTGACGTGGCTATCAGGCTCACATAGTTTGGCCATCTTATGCGCTAAGACTTCTCAATTTTTCATATTTCTAAGGTAATGATGTAATTCATTTTTCATATTTTTCATATTTCGTGTTTGCAAGCTATAGCGCTACAGTGTGCTACCTTTTCTTCTTGTATGTATATGAGTTGGTGACTCTAGGTTTAGCACCTGTTCACACTGAATCTAAGTTTGGATGTGCCGGTCAGTTTTTTGATATGTATTCATTTACCTTCTGCCTGAGCACTCCACCTGGTGGTCACAGGCCTTTTAATTACAGCAGGTTCATCACCCCTCCACAGAGATGTAGATTTTAGTCTGAAAAGAGGATTCATAGGTTCCCATGCAGACAGACTTTTCTAAAGCGAGGATAGGCATTAGTTAGGGACCTGATATATGAGAAGAGCCTTGACGTGGCTATCAGGCTCACATAGTTTGGCCATCTTATGCGCTAAGACTTCTCAATTTTTCATATTTCTAAGGTAATGATGTAATTCATTTTTCATATTTTTCATATTTCGTGTTTGCAAGCTATAGCGCTACAGTGTGCTACCTTTTCTTCTTGTATGTATATGAGTTGGTGACTCTAGGTTTAGCACCTGTTCACACTGAATCTAAGTTTGGATGTGCCGGTCAGTTTTTTGATATGTATTCATTTACCTTCTGCCTGAGCACTCCACCTGGTGGTCACAGGCCTTTTACTTTTAATTACAGCAGGTTCATCACCCCTCCACAGAGATGTAGATTTTAGTCTGAAAAGAGGATTCATAGGTTCCCATGCAGACAGACTTTTCTAAAGCGAGGATAGGCATTAGTTAGGGACCTGATATATGAGAAGAGCCTTGACGTGGCTATCAGGCTCACATAGTTTGGCCATCTTATGCGCTAAGACTTCTCAATTTTTCATATTTCTAAGGTAATGATGTAATTCATTTTTCATATTTTTCATATTTCGTGTTTGCAAGCTATAGCGCTACAGTGTGCTACCTTTTCTTCTTGTATGTATATGAGTTGGTGACTCTAGGTTTAGCACCTGTTCACACTGAATCTAAGTTTGGATGTGCCGGTCAGTTTTTTGATATGTGTTTTTAGGCAAGACTGTGAGAGAGCCGATTCCCTTGGCTGAGAAGCAACCCCACACATGAATGGTTTCAGGATGCTTAACAGTTGGCATGAGACAAGACTGGTGGTAGCGCTCACCTTGTCTTCTCCGAATGAGGCGTTTTCCTGATGTCCCAAACAATCAAAAAGGGGATTCATCAGAGAAAATAACTTTACCCCAGTCCTCAGCAGTCCACTGCCTGTACCTTTTGCAGAATATCAGTCTGTCCATGATGTTTTTTCTGGAGAGAAGTGGCTTCTTTGCTGCCCTCCATGAGACCAGGCCTTGCTCCAAGAGTCTCCGCCTCACAGTGCGTGCATATGCACTCACACCTGCCTGCCTCCATTCCTGAGCAAGCTCTGCACTGCTGGTAGCCCGATCCCGCAGCTGAAACACTTTTAAGAGACGGTCCTGGCGCTTGCTGGTCTTTCTTGGGCGCCCTGGAGCCTTTTTGGCAACAATGGAACCTCTCTCCTTGAAGTTCTTGATGATGCGATAGATTGTTGACTGAGGTGCAATCTTTCTAGCTGCGATACTCTTCCCTGTTAGGCCATTTTTGTGCATTGCAATGATGACTGCACGTGTTTCTTTAGAGATAACCATGGTTAACAGAAGAGAAACAATGATGCCAAGCACCAGCCTCCTTTTAAAGTGTCCAGTGGTGTCATTCTTACTTAATCATGACAGATTGATCTCCAGCCATGTCCTCATCAACACCCACACCTGTGTTAATGGAGCAATCACTGAAAAGAGGTTAGCTGGTCCTTTTAAGGCAGGGCTGCAATGATGTTGAAATGTGTTTTGGGGGATAAAGTTCATTTTCTAGCCAAATATTGACTTTGCAAGTAATTGCTGTTAAGCTGATCACTCTTTATAACATTCTGGAGTATATGCAAATTGCCATTAGAAAAAGTGAAGCAGTAGACTTTGTAAAAATTAATATTTGTGTCATTCTCAAAACTTTTGGCCATGACTGTATATGTCACAATTACATATATATATATGTATTCTATGTGTGTATATGTATTGTTTCTATTCTTTATTAAAGCTGTCAGTGTGATTTTACAGTAATGACAGGGATGAATTAGCGGCTATTATACTATGTAGAAGTGTATGACCTATATATATATATATTATTTGCTTTTTGTGTACATTTTTTTTTACAATGTGATTTTTACATGACTTTTTACATAGAGATAACTGCTCTATGTCAAACTTCATGTTAAAATCGCATTGCATACTGATGGAAAACTGATGGAAAACGCATGGTGCGATTTAAAATCGCATCAAAACCGCATGCCTTTTTACAACAAATGTACCGTTTTTTTCCTGCAGAAAACGGACCGATTTTTTTCCAGCCAGTGAGTATGAGCCCTTAGAGTTAGCCTTCCCCTATGATGCTGTGTCTAAGATGGCGGCGGCTCCTCGTGGCAGGAAAGAGCCCCAGACCAGGGACGTGGCAGCGAACACCCCCGCGTCCAGTCCACCTCCGCTGCATCCCAGCCCACACCAGGCTCTGGCAGGCGCTCCACCAGCACAAGATCCAGAGGGGTGAGTATGAATGCAGGGGCTACGTTGCGCGGTGAGGGGCAGGTAGGGTCCTCTCCTACCTCCGCTCTGAGATGATCCCGGTATGAGCGATGTGAGCGAGAGTCACAGGGTGCTGCTCTGTCAGCCCTGCTGCTCCTTCCCCGATGCATCCGGCGCCGCCGGCAAAGTCTAGGGCTAACCTTCCTGTGGTCTCCTGGGATGGTGGGAAAGACCGTGGCTACTGCGTCCTTTGTAGGCCACGCTGCCAGATCTGGTGCCACCGCTCCAAAGACTCCCTCGGTTGCAGGACCCCTTCTTCCCAGGTCCTACCTGGTATAGTCCCAGTGTCAGGCAGTCCGGTTCTTGCTACAAGACGCTCGAAACACTTTCTATGAGGAGCTCTCTGCCATGCGACCTTCTTTGTCAGATGCTGGACTCGCCCCTCCAAGATGGAATCTTTTTAATTCAATATATATTTTGCAACTTCTGAAGCTGGAACCCTCTGCATTTTCCTTATACAAGTGGTTCCTTGCAGTTCCGTGCCTCAGGATGCCTGAAAGCCGGGGTGAGCTGGTTTACCTTTCTCACTTAAAAATTGGGGGGGGTTAGCCTACACCGCATTTTAAAATTATTCATATAAATGTAAAAATCTGTGTGGGTACCCCTCTATTCTGATGGTAATATTAGTCTTATGGTGATATTAATCTTAACGCCGATCAGAGCCGCCAGTGTTTCACGTGATGTCATGACTGCGCGAGAAGCGAGAAACGCCCAGTGTTTGGGGGGCCAAGCCCAAACAATAAAACTGGCTTCCTAGCCAAGTCCATGTTCGGGGTCCATGACTGAACAACAGGTGTTCACTGAGGACCCCAAACTTTACTGTTCGGGTTCTCCCATCTTTAGGTATTACATATACCGTATATACTCGTGTATAAACCGAGATCTTCAGCACTTTTTGTGCTGAAATTGCCCCTCAGCTTATACACGAGTCACTGCCGGCAGGGGAGGGGGAGCAGCAGGAGCTGGCGGCTGTGGCACAGTGACAGCTGCAGCTGCCGGCTAACAGAAGAGATCATATTCACCCTCCTGGCGCCATCGCTGGATCAGATCTCAACCCCTGCATCACAATTGTCCCATAGGCGTGGAGGATTTGAACCACGCACACCACCGCTATCGTCGGGAGATCAGCGGCTCTAGCGGGTCATCTGCCACATGGAGGTCAGCGTCTCACAGCGGAAGTACCCCGACCGGTGGTCTCCACGTAAACCCCAGCAGCAGCCTCCACATATACCCCAGCAGCAGCAGCCTCCACATATACCCCAGCAGCAGCGTCTATATACACATAATTTCGTTCAGTTGTGTTAAGTTCTATGAGCAATAACATTTAATAATAATGTATATATTTTACCCGGAAAATCCTGTGTATTCATTGCATTATTCTTACATCTTCATAAATAAGCTACATACATATTCTAGAATACCCGATGCGTTAGAATCCGGCCACCATCTAGTGTAATAATAACATGAAAAACCATATACTGGCACAAATAGATTGAGAGAAAAGATATTGAGGCTGTTGGTGACCTGTGAGGATATACAGGTCCTTCTCAAAAAATTAGCATATAGTGCTAAATTTCATTATTTACCATAATGTAATGATTACAATTAAACTTTCATATATTTTAGATTCATTACACACCAACTGAAATTTGTCAGGTCTTTTATTGTTTTAATACTGATGATTTTGGCATACAACTCCTGATAACCCAAAAAACCTGTCTCAAAAAATTAGCATATCAAGAAAAGGTTCTCTAAACGAGCTATTACCCTAATCTTCTGAATCAACTAATTAACTCTAAACACATGCAAAAGATTCCTGAGGCTTTTAAAAACTCCCTGCCTGGTTCATTACTCAAAACCCCCATCATGGGTAAGACTAGCGACCTGACTGATGTCAAGAAGGCCATCATTGACACCCTCAAGCAAGAGGGTAAAGGCTGGGTCTCACATAGCGATACACCAGCGATCCCGACAACGCTATGCACTTGTCAGGATCGCTGGTGTATCGCTATATGATCGCTGCTGAGCTGTCAAACAGGCAGCTCAGGCAGTGATCTGGGACAGCGACACTGCGGGTAACATCGCTTAGTTACCCGCTGTGTACGTTGGATACCAGCGCCCTGATGCAGGGCGCTGGTAACCAAGGTACACGTCGGGTTTCCAAGCGCTGCGCGGTGCCTGGAAACCCGCTGTGTACCTTGGATACCAGCTCCCTGCATCAGGGCGCTGGTATCCAAGGTACACAGCGGGTTTCTAGGCACAGCCCCGCGCCTGGAAACCCGCTGTGTACCTTGGTTACCAGCGGATCGCTGGTCTCCCGCCTGTCACACGCAGCGATGCGTGCCTGTCAGCGGGAGACCAGCGATCAAAAAAATGTCCTGACATTTCAGCGACGATCAGCGATACCCAGCAGGGGCGCTGATCGTCGCTGAATGTCACACACAGCGATATCGCTGGTGAGATCGCTGCTGCGTCACAAAACTAGTGACTCAGCAGCGATCTCGGTAGCGAGATCGCTATGTGAGACGGGCCCTTATGACCCAGAAAGAAATTTCTCAACAAATAGGCTGTTCCCAGAGTGCTGTATCAAGGCACCTCAATGGGAAGTCTGTTGGAAGGAAACAATGTGGCAGAAAACGCTGTACAACGAGAAGAGGTGACCGGACCCTGAGGAAGATTGTGGAGAAGGACTGATTCCAGACCTTGGGGGACCTGAGGAAGCAGTGGACTGAGTCTGGTGTAGAAACATCCAGAGCCACCGTACACAGGCGTGTGCAGGAAATGGGCTACAGGTGCCGCATTCCCCAGGTAAAGCCACTTTTGAACCATAAACAGCGGCAGAAGCGCCTGACCTGGGCTACAGAGAAGCAGCACTGGACTGTTGCTAAGTGGTCCCAAGTACTTTTTTCTGATGAAAGCAAATTTTGCATGTCATTCGGAAATCAAGGTGCCAGAGTCTGGAGGAAGACTGGGGAGAAGGAAATGCCAAAATGCCTGAAGTCCAGTGTCAAGTGACGCACACCACATTGGTGGTACCAGGGCTATGGGGTACTCGGAGCCGAGCCCATGGAAGTCTATGGGGGTTGTCACTGGCAGCAGAGCTCGGTCCGTGGCCCTGGCGGTCATGCAATAGGGGATATTTACAGGGGATTGTAGATTAGTATAGTTCGTGACGCCACCTGTGGTGTCTGATCAATTGGACCAGCGCTGCTATAAAGGTCTTCACAGGGGATGTTTGGGGGCAGCTGGGTGGTAAGTCTCCCACAGGTGAGACGGGTCCCTGAAAGTCTATGGTGATGTCACGCTGTATAGCAGATATATATATGTGATGTCAGTAATCTATATCAAAAGGACAACATACTATATAACATGCGCATAGATATATGATAACGTAGATTTACCTGACAGAATGTCCAGTGGGTCAAAACGGAATCCGTAATACGCTGTCTCCGGCTAGAGGGTGACCGGGGTCTAAGCTGACCCTAAACTGGGGTCCTAACTAATCCCTCAACCTGGAGGTACTGTTAAAGGTACAGAGGTCCAGGCCACCAGCGTAAACCCTGTCTCCTATCAATCCCTGCCAACTGTATTCTAGTCCTAAGAAGGACCCTGAATACCACCAAAGGGAATGAACAGGTAACGGTTAATGAACAGAAAGACATACAAGAAAGACAAGAAATAAAGTAAATAAAGTCTTACATACAACACTCACACACAGTAGGAACACCTAAGGTCTCAGAGAAAAACTATAAGCTGTAAGAGTAAAAACAACTAAGGAGCTCTTAGCTTAAGTATTCTCAGAACCGATCCAGTCTGCTAGACTACATGAATGCTTTCACCGGCGTCTAACACCCAGACTGGCAGGAATATAAAGGAAACTAATTAGAACATAATCAAAAGCAGCCGGGCGAGGCTGCACCTAGTCTTAGCAAAGAGCTAGGTAAAATTAACTCTCTCATTACCAAAAAACAAAGAACCAGCAACTCAGCTGTGAGAAGTCAGAATGTGCAATCGCGACGATCTTTGTGGCGATGCACCCATGACAGTACCCCCCCTTCTACGAGGGGCCTCCGGACCCTCCGGGCCAGGTCTGCCCGGGTGAGTTGTGTGAAAGGTCCGAACCAATCGATCTGCGTTAACATCAGACGCAGGGACCCACGTCCCCTCCTCAGGACCATACCCCCTCCAATGAACTAAGTACTGAAGGGATCGGCGACTGAGACGTGAGTCAATGATTTTCGACCCATGAATTTCCACGTTATCATTGACCACCACTGAAGGAGGTAGAGGTGACGGTATGACTGGTGCCACATACTTTTTAAGTAATGACTTGTGAAACACATTATGATTTTTAAACGTAGGAGGGAGGTCCAGACGAAATGCCACAGGATTAATTATGGAACTGATCCTGTACGGCCCGATGAATCTGGGGCCCAACCTCCAGGAGGGAACTTTAAGTTTTATATTCCTGGTAGACAACCACACCAGATCGTTCACCTTCAGATCTCGACCAGAAACTCTCCCCCTATCAGCCATCCGTTTGTAACGGTTCTCCGTAACCTTCAGTCTTAACCGATCTGGAACTATCAGTCTCCCTGGAAGTCCCACAGGGGCGTCCCCTGAGCCCCCAATACCTCCCCTCAAGCTCAGAGCATACAGCTGACACTACAACTCCCTCCTGAGGAATAGGAACCGGATCATCCATCCTCCCGGTCCCTGGGAAAGTACGAGATAAGGCATCAGGAAGCAACTTTATTGAGCAGTCATATGCGCGATGAGGAGGTAACTCTTTACACCCCTCCTCTGAGAACATCTCCCCAAAGTCCTCCAGAAAAGGAGGCAAAGTCCTAGGCACAACCGCACCGATGACCGTGCTCATGCAGTTATTCTTGCAAAATTCACCCCACTGGCTTATCTTTCTGGATTGCCAATCAATCACTGGGTTATGTTTAGCCAACCAAGGAAGTCCCAACACAATAGGAGTAGGTAGACCCTCCAACACATAACAAGACAATTGCTCTTTATGTATTGCCCCTACTCGAAGATCTATGTTATGAACAGCTTGTACCAAGCTACCTTGACCAAGAGGTCTAGAATCAATAGAGAGTATAGGGACCGGTTTGGCCAATACACTCAGTTGCATACCATGCACCTGGGCAAACCGAGCGTCCACCAGATTAGCCCCGGACCCACTATCAAGAAAAACAGAAATCCTCTCAGTTCTAGTACCAATCACCACCTCCGCAGGCACGAGAAACTGAGAGGGATTTGGGGACGAAATACACACTCCCAGGTTAACTCCTTGGCTCAAAGAGGTCCGGGATGGACACCCCCCAACAAAATGTCCCTCTCTCCCGCAAAAGAAACACCTTCTAGTCTTGCGGCGCACCGCCGATTCCCTCCTACAAAAAGATGTCCCTCCCAACTGCATGGGTTCCTCAGAACAGACCAGGGGAACCTCAGTATAAGGGACTTTAGTAGTAGGTGGAGTCATCACGGGAGGCGGAGTTACCTCGCGTCTTCCCCGAAGTCGTCTATCAATGCGAATAGCGAGGGCCATAGCAGCCTCCAGTGATGGAGGAGAATCATACTGAGCCAACACATCTTTTAATTTGTCAGACAACCCTTGACAAAACTGGCTCCTAAGAGCTGGGTCATTCCACTGAGTATCTGTTGCCCATCTACGGAACTCAGAAGAATATTCCTCCGCTGGACGATTTCCTTGCCGTATTTTACGTAACCTTGTTTCAGCAAGGGAGACTCGATCCGGATCATCATATACCAGACCCAGGGCAGTAAAAAATCGATCCACTGACTGGAGATCTGGGGAGCCTGGAGGAATAGAGAACGCCCAAGATTGAGGGTCCCCTTGTAAGAGCGAGATAACAATTCCCACCCTCTGCTCTTCACTCCCAGATGACCGAGGCCGCAGCCGAAAGTACAATTTACATGCCTCCCGGAAAGTAAAAAATTTGTCCCGCCCACCAGTGAACCTGTCCGGGAGAGCAACCTTAGGTTCAGATCTGGTTTGCTCCGGGGGGGACAAAACCTTGGACTTAATGTCTGCAAATTCCATGGACAACCCCTGCAACTGCCGGGCCAGCTGGGCTACTGGATCCATGACAGCTGGGGAGAATCTTTAGTTGGGCCAGTGAAAATGTCACGCTGTATAGCAGATATATATATGTGATGTCAGTAATCTATATCAAAAGGACAACATACTATATAACATGCGCATAGATATATGATAACGTAGATTTACCTGACAGAATGTCCAGTGGGTCAAAACGGAATCCGTAATACGCTGTCTCCGGCTAGAGGGTGACCGGGGTCTAAGCTGACCCTAAACTGGGGTCCTAACTAATCCCTCAACCTGGAGGTACTGTTAAAGGTACAGAGGTCCAGGCCACCAGCGTAAACCCTGTCTCCTATCAATCCCTGCCAACTGTATTCTAGTCCTAAGAAGGACCCTGAATACCACCAAAGGGAATGAACAGGTAACGGTTAATGAACAGAAAGACATACAAGAAAGACAAGAAATAAAGTAAATAAAGTCTTACATACAACACTCACACACAGTAGGAACACCTAAGGTCTCAGAGAAAAACTATAAGCTGTAAGAGTAAAAACAACTAAGGAGCTCTTAGCTTAAGTATTCTCAGAACCGATCCAGTCTGCTAGACTACATGAATGCTTTCACCGGCGTCTAACACCCAGACTGGCAGGAATATAAAGGAAACTAATTAGAACATAATCAAAAGCAGCCGGGCGAGGCTGCACCTAGTCTTAGCAAAGAGCTAGGTAAAATTAACTCTCTCATTACCAAAAAACAAAGAACCAGCAACTCAGCTGTGAGAAGTCAGAATGTGCAATCGCGACGATCTTTGTGGCGATGCACCCATGACAGGTGATGATGCAGGGTGTAGTTAAGATTCAATCACACACAATGCAATCTCTTTCCATACCTTTACTTGCAGATGTTTCAGGCAGGTCCCGGGGAGCTGGTCGGGGTGGAGAATGCACATTCAGGATCACCGCTGAGCAGGTTAGAGGCCTCCTTTACTTCATATGTATCTGAGTCCAAACTTGCATGAAGCAAAGTTAACTCTGTAATCTCCATCTTTTCTCAATAGCTGCCAAGCCCGGCTGACATTGTGGTAGAGCCTTCTATGTCTCTGATTATCAGATGTTGAGAGAACTAAGTCCTTACTTTTGCAGGGCCCTGCTCAAAGTCATTGTTCCCCCTGACTCCGTTTACGTATCAGCGCTTAGGGCTACCTTCTGCGACCTGTAGTCCAGAAAGCCTCCGGTTATCTTGTTACTAGGCTTGAAACACTAGCAACGCTTCGGACCCCGGTGTCCGGTGAATTAGTGCAGGTAATCTGGTACCTGAAGCACTTCTCTCTGTCTTCTCCACTGCGCCCTTCGCCCTGCTCTCGCTCTTAACATAAGCACTTGTAGCTTTTGATGGAAAATGTCAGCTTTCTCCAGAGCTCACTGAACAGCTCTCAGTATCTTCCAAGTCCAGACTGAACTCTCAATGATCTCAACTGTCCTGAGACAGGAAACTATCTGAAGGGATGACTCACTCCTGAGCCACCCGGAGCTTGACTCCACTGTCCTCAGACAGGAAACAGACTGAACTGAGCTCTTCTCAGACAGGAAACAGACTGAACCCTGACTGCTACATGTCACTACCTTTTATACCCCTTGTGGGTGTGTCTGAAAGTGTGAGTGACGTGAATGGATATCAAGCTTTTGCGGTTACCTTCCTGTGCATTTTCCTGGATTATGTGTGCCTGACATAGCTGGGCCACACACAAGAACCCACAGTCAGTGATGGTGTGGGGTGCCATGTCAGCTGCTGGTGTTGGTCCACTGTGTTTCATCAAGGGCAGGGTCAATGCAGCTAGCTATCAGGAGATTTTGGAGCACTTCATGCTTCCATCGGCTGAAATGCTTTATGGAGATGAAGATTTCATTTTTCAGCACGACCTGGCACCTGCTCACAGTGCCAAAACCACTGGTAAATGGTTTACTGACCATGGTATTACTGTGCTCAATTGGCCTGCCAACTCTCCTGACCTGAACCCCATAGAGAATCTGTGGGATATTGTGAAGAGAAAGTTGAGAGACGCAAGACTCAACACTCTGGATGAGCTTAAGGCCGCTATCGAAGCATCCTGGGCCTCCATAACACCTCAGCAGTGTCACAGGCTGATTGCCTCCATGCCACGCCGCATTGAAGCAGTCATTTCTGCCAAAGGATTCCCGACCAAGTATTGAGTGCATAACTGAACATTAT
Source organism: Oophaga sylvatica (assembly GCA_033576555.1). Taxonomy (NCBI): domain Eukaryota; kingdom Metazoa; phylum Chordata; class Amphibia; order Anura; family Dendrobatidae; genus Oophaga; species Oophaga sylvatica. The sequence goes on from JARQOD010000393.1 coordinate 46,187, forward strand.
TATTTGATGTTTTTTTTGTTTGTTTTGAAAAAACACTTTTTATTTTATTGGACGGTTGAAATATGTTAATTTTTTGAGACAGGTTTTTTGGGTTATCAGGAGTTGTATGCCAAAATCATCAGTATTAAAACAATAAAAGACCTGACAAATTTCAGTTGGTGTGTAATGAATCTAAAATATATGAAAGTTTAATTGTAATAATTACATTATGGTAAATAATGAAATTTAGCACTATATGCTAATTTTTTGAGAAGGACCTGTACAGACAAGAATAAAACGGCCCCATGCGTATCACCACTCAGCAATGTGGCTTCATCAGGGTAGCTGTTACATTAAAGGCGAGGAAAAGCATCACAGAGGAGGAAACCCAGCGTTTTGTGACATCCATGGGGCAGAGAGTATCGCTGGGAATAATATTCTAGGAATCTATCTGCTTGTTTATGGGGCTCATATATAAGGTGCATTCTCTGCAGGGAGAAGCCTGGATCGATGTCTCCTTCAGCCCCCAGAAGAGAATAAGCCCTGTTATCTCCTAGTATCTCTGGTATAAACCAGCATCTTCTCTACCTTCCTAATAGAAAGGTCTTCCAGTGGCCTCGACCATCAGTGATGTGTAAGTGGACTTCTAGTAGGGTGCAGGGACATTTTGTGTCCTAAGGTTTTACGGCATGTTGACAGTACTTCATGTTGATGATTCCCGTCTCTTCATAAAGCGGAGGCCGGTGAGATACAGATCCCTCTTATCACTGATTTATGCGCCTCCCACATGATAGGACCTGGGGGGACTGAATCTTTACTTAACGTAAAGTGGTCTCTGAATTGTGGTAACTCATCTCTGTGGACTGGATTCTGCAGTAGGGAGTCATTCTATCTCCAGTGGCATTCCCTCCTCGGAGAGGAGACCGGAAACAGGTTTACTACGGCTGGTGCCTGATCTGACCAAGATATCCGGCCAATGTCCTCAGATAAAGAACGTCTCAAAGCCAGGAGATTGCCCCGGAAGAAATCTATCCGTGTCTGTGTGGAATGGGGATGTGACCAGAGCGCGGATTGTCCAGCAGGTGGATTAGATACGCACCAGAGGTCATAGAGACCTGTCTGACCTTAGAGGAGGGCTACACTGAGTCCCTGATCATGTGACCCTGACTCCTCTCCCTGTGACCTCATCACAGGTCCTGTGCGCACAGAGCAGCCATATATGTGGAGTGCAAAAGAAAACTGACTGGCACATCCAAACCAGTGTGAATTAGGTGCAAACCAGGAGCAGCTACCTCCATAGACAATATACAAAAAAAGGTTGCACTCTATCGTGCCAAAGCAAGTCAATGTGAAATATGAAACATGAATAGCAATATGGCTTTTGAATATTAGAAAAAAATGAATGAGACGCTTTGCACAAAATTTGGCCAAATAATGCCTGCCCATACACCAGCACTCCGCCCATCACCATGTGGTGATTTTAATTATAGCAGGTTCCTGCTCACCCAGAAAAGCCAAGCTTTACTGACAGAAGTGTCCACATTCACCCAGGAATTCAGATATCAGCCTAATAGAGGTATGTTCACATAGACAGGGACCCATACGTTCTGAGACCACCTTGACGTTGGTGTATGGGCAGGCATTATTTGGCCAAATTTTGTGCAAAGCGTCTCATTCATTTTTTTCTAATATTCAAAAGCCATATTGCTATTCATGTTTCATATTTCACATTGACTTGCTTTGGCACGATAGAGTGCAACCTTTTTTTGTATATATGTGGAGTGCGGCACTTGACCCTGACTCCTCCCCTGTGACCTCATCACAGGTCCTGTGCGCACAGAGCAGCCATATATGTGGTATGTGGCACATGACCCTGACTCCTCCCCCTGTGACCTCATCACAGGTCCTGTGCGCACACAGCAGCTATATATGTGGAGTGCGGCACGTGACCCTGACTCCTCCCCCTGTGACCTCATCACAGGTCCTGTGCGCACAGAGCAGCCATATATGTGGTGTGGCACAAGACCCTGACTCCTCCCCCTGTGACCTCATCACAGGTCCTGTGCGCACAGAGCAGCCATATATGTGGTGTGGCACAAGACCCTAACTCCTCCCCTGTGACCTCATCACAGGTCCTGTGCACAGAGCAGCCATATATGTGGTGTGCTGCACGTGATCCTGACTCCTCCCCCTGTGACCTCATCACAGGTCCTGTGCGCACAGAGCAGCCATATATGTGGTGTGTGTCATGTGACCTGACTCCTCCCCCTGTGACCTCATCACAGGTCCTGTGCGCACAGAGCAGCCATATATGTGGTGTGGCACAAGACCCTAACTCCTCCCCTGTGACCTCATCACAGGTCCTGTGCACAGAGCAGCCATATATGTGGTGTGCTGCACGTGATCCTGACTCCTCCCCCTGTGACCTCATCACAGGTCCTGTGCACAGAGCAGCCATATATGTGGTGTGCTGCATGTGATCCTGACTCCTCCCCCTGTGACCTCATCACAGGTCCTGTGCGCACAGAGCAGCCATATATGTGGAGTGCGGCATGTGACCCTGACTCCTCCCCCTGTGACCTCATCACAGGTCCTGTGCGCACAGAGCAGCCATATATGTGGTGTGGCACAAGACCCTGACTCCTCCCCCTGTGACCTCATCACAGGTCCTGTGCGCACAGAGCAGCCATATATGTGGTGTGGCACAAGACCCTAACTCCTCCCCTGTGACCTCATCACAGGTCCTGTGCACAGAGCAGCCATATATGTGGTGTGCTGCACGTGGCCCTGACTCCTCCCCCTGTGACCTCATCACAGGTCCTGTGCGCACAGAGCAGCCATATATGTGGTGTGGCACAAGACCCTAACTCCTCCCCTGTGACCTCATCACAGGTCCTGTGCGCAGAGCAGCCATATATGTGGTGTGCTGCACGTGATCCTGACTCCTCCCCTGTGACCTCATCACAGGTCCTGTGCACAGAGCAGCCATATATGTGGTGTGCTGCATGTGATCCTGACTCCTCCCCCTGTGACCTCATCACAGGTCCTGTGCGCACAGAGCAGCCATATATGTGGAGTGCGGCATGTGACCCTGACTTCTCCCCCTGTGACCTCATCACAGGTCCTGTGCGCACAGAGCAGCCATATATGTGGTGTGGCACAAGACCCTGACTCCTCCCCCTGTGACCTCATCACAGGTCCTGTGCGCACAGAGCAGCCATATATGTGGTGTGGCACAAGACCCTAACTCCTCCCCTGTGACCTCATCACAGGTCCTGTGCACAGAGCAGCCATATATGTGGTGTGCTGCAGTGATCCTGACTCCTCCCCCTGTGACCTCATCACAGGTCCTGTGCACAGAGCAGCCATATATGTGGAGTGTGGCACGTGACCCTGACTCCTCCCCTGTGACCTCATCACAGGTACTGTGCGCACAGAGCTGCCATATATGTGGTGTGCGGCACGTGACCCTGACTCCTCCCCCTGTGACCTCATCACAGGTCCTGTGCGCACAGAGCAGCCATATATGTGGAGTGGGTATGTGGAGATTCCCCATTACTGAGCGTGGGGGACATTAACCCCTTCAGCACTGAGGCTCTTTTGGAGTTTTTGTTGTCACTTTACAAGAATCTTGGTTATGTTCCTTTTACACTGAGAAATATGAGACAAATAAACCTGGATCACTCCCGTAGTTCGGGCCCCCACACAGTATACTGTTCCCCAGTACCGCCATCCCCAATTTTATTTTGCATTTTTGTTTTTCATATAATAAAATTAGCATCTTGCAGATTTGAAACATCACAGGTCATAAATAAACTCATCAAAAACTCATTGTGGGAAGTTGGAACACGGCCTTAGGTAAGAAAAACTGCGACAAAATCTGCAGCGTCTACTTCACTGATTTCTCAGATTATCAAAAAAATCACAGTTTTCAGATGCCAAATTAGGCTCTGTTCACATGTCCGAAAGCAGACACCAATTATATTAAAATATTACATTTTATTTACAAAATCTTATCAAAAAATTCCCATATGCAAAAGCAACTACAAGAAAATGGTGTACAAATAATAATAATAGTGTACACTGGTCTGCAAAGGTAAAAATGTTTGAAAAATTAAGAGGTGATTTTTATTTACTTTAGATCGCTGAACTCAGCACAAATATTTAAAAAATCTATTCCGGTACGTGTCACACCGGCGGCAGATGGATGATGCACACGGATGATGCACACGTACCACAAGTATGATACGCAGCCCTGATAACACCGGTACTGGTAAAATCAGAACTTGTGAAATGGGCCTAAGATACAGCGATCGCTTTACAGCACCCTTTATTGATAGGATATATATATAACAGTAACATGCTCCATAGCGATGCATCATCCATGAGCTGAGAACTATACATGACCCATAGATGCATTCAGCAATGATGCTGGAAATCCCCCCGAGCACGCTGTATAATCAAAGTGAGCAAAGAGAAGCAACGTAATGTAACAATGAGGCACAATATAAGAAAATAAAGACAGAAGAGAAAATTGATTTTATTCTTAAATTTTACTTAAATCTCAGAAATATTCATCATTTACATATATAGATCTGATGTCCTGAAAAGTGATACAGAGTGGCATGAAATAAGGCACGTTTCATGTGATTGGGTCATTATCAAATCCATAAGGGTCAGCCCCAAAATATTTACACCCACAGTCAGGATCAGGTGTCAGGAATATCTGAGAATATATAATTCTCTTATACCGGATAAAGATGGGGAAACCAAACCAAAACCCCCCTCCACCCGTGCACTTCCACAACAATATACTGCAAAAACAGAAACATTCCATAAATACTTATGAGGAGAAAATTCCAGCTCTCACCAAAATGTAAAATATTAGCAAATTTATTCCAAGAGCATAAAATGACAGTGGGGGAATAAGGGTGAGGAATAGCAGCTGTTGTCTGTGTGTTATTCCTCCCACTGTAATTTTATGCCCTTGGAATAAATTTTCCATCTTGGTGAGAGCTGGAATTTTCTCCCCTCTAGTGATAAGTAGTCACTCATATGGCTTACTCTATGGTCACATCCTGCACAATGACCTCTATGTATGTGAAATGTTACATCTGCACCAATGTAAAGAACAATGTCAGAATAGTATATTAACAATCACAATCTACTCACAGGACACAAAGGTTTTCCATCAGACACAAATCTGCACTGTGCCCAATCTTCTGCAGAAATGTCACATTTTCACAGCAACTTTGGAAAGAGTAAAGTCCGCAGCCATACCTGTCCCAGTATTTGCAATAAAACACATTTTCGGGCAGATTTTCATGAAGTTTTAGTTCAGGAAAAAGTATTCAATGTGTAAATTTACACTTGTTTCAAAACATGCTTAAAATCTAGCTTGTTTACTACTCGAGGTATTACTAGGAATAATGGCTATGACACAGAGGTAAATTATCCACAAAGACTACAGAGCCGCACATTCACATCAGTCCCCAAACTTCCAATATCACCTCTAATATACAGATAAATGTAACCACCAAATGCCTACACAACAGATCATCCACCCATGTGATATAGTCATAGGGCCGGCAGTCATATAGGGATCATCAGCTGTAATCCTGATTATTATTAATCCCACTAGAGAATAATCCAGCAGTCTATAGTGGAAATCTTAGATCATGAGTGATAGTTTCTTCCACTTTCTGCTTCCCCCCAATATCTTTATAGAACCTTTATATACCTGTAATACAGCATGAAGGGGCTCGGAGAAGGTGGCAGTGAACGTGTGTAAGTGTCTGATGGGGTCACACAGCTCATAAAAGGACAACTGCCCGACCTCATAATCCAGACATATCCTGAATCTATCACTGGAGATATTGTGAGGTAATGGATATATTTACTGCCATGTATCATATAATACTGATTATTATTTCTACACAAACACCAGGACTTGTTATTATATCCAATCAGTGACTGACCTCCCCTCCTGTCTATACTGGGGTAACACATCCCCACACTCCACCACCACCATGATCTACTGCCCTCCACATCCCAGTAATGTCGTCCTGAGGTAAATCCCCTCCTGCTCATCACCTGATTATTCTGGAATCTCTCCACGGTTTCCGGACGTTTCTGCTTCTCTCCTGTCCAGGTTGCAGATTTCAGGTCGTCTGATATAAGGATATAATTACCAGCTGTGGTTACATCCAGTAATACGTCTGCAGGACTCACCACATAGATCCCGCTCCTTATACCTGATATTGTGTCACATAATGTGTGTAATTTGTGTGACATCTCAGCCACATCCAGGTCATCTCCATCATGGGGCTGGTTATCATGTCCTCCTGTGTCCTCACCATCTCCGTCCTCCTCAGGATCACACAAGTCACCGGTGTCTGGTTCCTGTAAGACAGTCAGTGGATCCGTCATGTTACTCAGCTCCTCAATGTGTCTCATCTTCCTGGACAGCTCGTCCTTCTTTATTTTCAGCTGATGGATCAGAACAGACAGTGACAGTGACTTTTCCTTTTCCTGCCTGGAGATCTCACTCAGGACCTTCTCCTCCAGGTCCTCCACCCGTCTCCTGATGTCTGTACACAGGTCAGTGACTCTCTTGGCTTTTCCAGCTGCTTGTTCTTGAGCTTTTCTCCTGCGCTCCTCCAGAGTCTGGACTATCGCCTCGGTGTCATGGGTCTTTGTGATAAGTTTCTGAAGGACATGTCTTAGTTTCCTCTTCTTCTCAGGGCCCTCATTCAGCAGCTCCACCCGATGTCCCCGATGTTCTCCTGCTGAACAATAGACACAGATAGAAGCAGCATCCTCGGTGCAGTAATATTCCAGGATCTTCTTATGGACAGAACATTTCCTTCCCTCCAGAGAAGTGCTGGGATCAGATAAGACGTGTTCTGGTGATTTGCTGTGAGCCGTCAGGTGTTTATCACACAGAGCAGCCTCACAGTGTAGACAGGATCTAACAGCAGGTACCGGAGAGTCCACACAGTAAGTGCAGCAGATCCCATTTTCCATCTGTGTTGGTGGGGTAAACAGGGATTTCTCCATTATTTTACTCAGCGCTAAGTTCCTCATCAGTGCCGGCCAGGCCTGAAACTGTTCTCTGCATTCAGGACAGGAATAAACTCCAGACCCGTCCTGTGTATCCAGCGCACGATCAATACAGACCCGGCAGAAGTTGTGTCCACATCTCAGCATTACAGGATCTGTATAAGTGCTCAGGCAGATGGAGCAGAGCAGCTCATCTCTCAAATCAGCAGAAGCCATGACTGACAATGGAAGAGAGAAGCAAAATTAGTGTACTGCCACACTACACAATCCCGCTAGCGATCTCGTTAGCGTCGCATACTAATGAGATCGCTAGCGGGATTGTTTCTATATCGCTAGTAGCTACCTATTTTAGCGATGTCGTTAGGACGCTATCGCGGTTAGCGATCTCCTTAACGACTTTAGCGGTACAAAAGTACCGCTAAATCGCTAAAAAAGGTGCCACACTTAGCGATATATACTTACCCAGCGGGGCGCCAGCGACGAAAATAGGGTCCGGAACGATTCCAGCGACGAGCGAGATCACAGCAGGAAGCTCGTCGCTGGCAGATGCCGCACACAACAACATCGCTAACGGGATCGCTAAATAGTGACGTTTTTTAGCGATCCCGTTAGCGATGTTGTTTAGTGTGGCATACCCTTTAGAATTCTCCTGCTCAAAAGGTGGGCTTTATATTGTGTACAGGGGGAGGGCTGAGAAGCAGAAGGTCACTTACTATTAACCTGTTAGGCAGGAAATGGTCATTGTGTGTCCTGTGGGGGCTTTTGTTCTTATCTCCACCCTAAATGGATTTGAACCTGTCTTCAGGTGTTTTTCGCACAAAGACCTTTTGGCTATAAACAATGATTTGCCAATGTATGTAAATTAATTTAAATGTAAATTAAACCGCACTCTTGTTAACCCTTGCTCTGCAGCCTTGTACCTGCTTACACTTGTGCTGTGGGGGGTCATAAAAGTCAGGAAGGGGTTAGCCCCCCTTAGTGAGAATTTGGGTAAAAAATGATTACATTCGTTAGATCTTTGTTAGATCCGGTTTGATCAACCAAAACTAACGTTAGATCACCCCTACAAAATGAGATATTTACGAGCTTTTCCAGGGGGGGCTAACCTGTAGCTAGCCCCCCAACTTTGAAATTTGCCATTTTTTGGATGGATTCTGATAGATATTCGTTAGATCCGGTTTGATCAGCAAAAAATAACGTTAGCTCTCCTTTCGTTCCCGAGATATTGGGGGTGTCATGTGGGGGATTAGGTACAGGTTAGCCCCCCTAATTTTAAATTTGCCGTTTTTTTTGGATGGATTCTGATAGATATTCGTTAGATCCGGTTTGATCAGCAAAAATTATCGTTAGATCTCCTTTCGTTCCCGAGTTATTGGGGGTGTCAGGTGGGGGGTTAGGTACAGGTTAGCCCCCCCTAATTTGAAATTTGCCATTTTTTGGATGGATTCTGATAGTTATTCGTTAGGTCCATTTCTGCAGCGGTCCTGAGGTGTAGATGGAGGGGTCCAATTGGGGGAGACCAACAGAGAGAGAGTGAAGTGAGGAGGTGGTGAGTGAGTGGGACAATCTGAAAGTTCGGTCAGTGAGTCATTCTCGTCCCCCATGATGCCTACAGGCCGCCTCTTCGCAATCATCACAGCACACTGCCCCCTTCCTCGCCACGACACTTCACCAATGAAGTCTGGATGCTGCCCACATCTGGCCCCCGCCAAAGTCGCCGCTGCTCAAACGGATCTAACGAATATCTATCAGAATCCATATAAAAACCGGCAAATTTCAAAGTACAGGGGGCTTGTTTTTTGCATAGCAAGTTGTATTTTTCCTTGGCACCACTCTGGAGTGCATATAATGTTTTGTATAGGAGAGGGAAAATTTAAAAAAATAATAATTACGCTAATGTTTTTTGAGTTTTATTTTTAGTTAATTTCCCGTGTGGTAAAAATAACAGAATAACTTTATTCTCCGTGTCAGGTTGGACACACCGATACCAAGTTTATGTAATTTTTTTTTTTTTTACTACTACTGAGCTGCTGCCTCACCACCACCTGAGCTGCCGCACCCCCGACCTTATTATTATTATTATTATACATTGATATAGCGCCATTTATTCCATGGCGCTTTACATATGAAAAGGGAAAATATAGACAGGTACAATAAACGTGTGCTAGACAAGGGACACACAAGTACAGAAGGAGAGAGGACCCTGCCCGCGAGGGCTCACAGTCTACAGGGATGGGTGAGGATACAATAGGAAAGCGTAGAGCTGGTCGTGCGATGGTTCAGTAGACTGAGGATCATTGTAGGCTGTAGGCTTGTCGGAACAGGTGGGTTTTCAGGTTCTTGAAGGTTTCCGTTGTTGGTGAAAGTCTGATGTTTTGCGGCAGGGAGTTCCAGAGTATGGGGAAGCCCGGGAGAAGTCTTGTATGCGGTTGTGGGAAGAAGAGATGAGGGCGGAGTCGAGAAGGAGATCTTGAGAGGATCGAAGGTTGCGTGTGGGTAGGTAGCGGGAGACCATGTCACAAATGTATGGAGGAGAAAGGTTGTGGATTGCTTTGTATGTCATGGTTAGGGTTTTGAACTGGAGCCTCTGGGCAATAGGAAGCCAGTGAAGGGCCTGACATAGGGGGGAGGCTGGGGAATAGCGGGGAGACAGGTGGATTAGTCGGGCAGCAGAGTGTAGGATGGACTGGAGTGGTGCCAGAGTGCTAGAGGGAGGCCAGACAGTAGGAGGTTGCAGTAGTCAAGACGTACGTGAGATGATAAGGACGTGCACTAGTGTTTTTGTGGTTTCATGGTTGAGGAATGCGCGGATCCTTCTGTCTTTTCCCCGCTATCCCGTAGAATGTAAGTCCGCAAGGACAGGGTCATCTCCCCTCTGTACCAGTCTGTCATTGTAAATTTGTTTACTGTTAACGATATCTATAACTTTGTATGTAACCCCTTCTGTACAGCACCATGGAATTAATGGCGCTATATAAATAATAATAATAATAGTTTAAAATAAACATTTTTGCATGTAACATGGAAAGTGATCCTACTTAATCGCCAATACACCATGGACATCTCAGTGTTTTGGTTGGAATTTCATTGTAAAGTTGAACTGTCATCAAAAAATAGATTTTGTTTAAAGGGTACCGGAACCTTTTTTTATTTTTTTTAATTCTGTCATGCTGTGGCTGCTGGTATGTGCAGCAGTACGGCGGGACATCTGTCCCCCAAAGCCGCTGCACAGATCGGGGGCCACCCTACCCCCGCCGAATCTGGTGAGTGGAAACCTTCAATGACCTGGTGATGAACCAGGTCATTAGGCATAACGCCCACCGCTGCTGAAGCCCGTCCACCGACAGCCATTGAACGGGCCAAGGGCCGACGTCACGTGACGCGGCAGTCTGCTGCATCATGTGATGTTGCAGGGGGTGTGGCCTTCGTTCCAGGAAGCAGCCGCAACGCAGCCACTCCTGGCCTGCCCCCGGCGCGAGGACCTTGACTCATTTAGCATTTTGCCAGATCAGTCAAGTGATTCCTGGCTATGGTGATGGGAGGAGGGGGGACGTTGCATTTGCAGCAGCACTGCGGGCTGCAGGAGGCCTGGAGCACAGCTGCAGCTGCACACAGTTTTCTGTCATGCTGTGGCTGTCAGCCACAGCATGACAGAATGCAGAGTAAAGGTTCAGGTACTCTTTAACACTGTGTCCATGCTCACAATTTTTCCCCATCAATGACTGCCATCATGGCAGGAAAAAAAAAAAGGCGAGGTGACGGTCCCATTCACTTTGAATAGGACTATCATTACAATTTTTTGTTTCCCCACTACTTCACCGTCCCGTCATGTCATCGTAAGACTGGGTGGGACAGTAGTGGGGAGAAAATGCTGCTAGCAGCATTATTCTTGCCGTCATTCACTGATGGTCAGAGCACTGCCTGTCTTCTGAGAATTAATAATTTCCAATGCACTTTCAGGCCGCCGACTATCATTTCTCTGGCACCTCCTCTGGTTCATGAGCTGGAGGTGGTTGGATAGCTAACGTCTGGCACACTCTTGTGTACTTGCAATCTGCACATGAGCCTGCATGGAAGTGAACAGTGCCAGCAGGGGAGTTCCTCAAGTATACTGGATGATGCCTGCCATCTAAACACGTAAGCTGGAGGAGGAGACATAAGATAATTAGCTGCCTCAGACTGCATGTGTCATGGGTGTATCGCCACGAAGATCGTCGCGATTGCACATTCTGACTTCTCGCAGCTGAGTTGCTGTTGCTTTGTGTTTGGCAGTGAGGGAGTTAATTCTACCTAGCTCTGTGCTAAGACTAGGTCCAGCCTCGCCCGGCTGCAGTTGATTATGCACTAATTAGCTTCCTTTATATACCTGCCAGTCTGCTTGGGAGATGCCGGTGAAAGCATTCATACAGACCAGCAGATTGGATCGGTTCTGAGAAAACTTAAGCTAAGAGCTCCTTTGTGGTTTCTCCTCTTCCTGCTTATAGTTTATCTCCTAGACCTTTTGTGTTCCCTCTGTGTTTGAGTGTTGTATGTAAGACAGTATTTACTTTATCCCCTGTCTTTCTCGTTTGTCTTTACTGTTTGTTAACCGTTACCTGTCCATTCCCTGTGGTGGTAATCAGGGTCCTTCTAAGGACTAGATTACAGTGGTCAGGGATTTATAGGAGACAGGGTTTACGCTGGCGGCCTGGACCTCTGTACCATTAACAGTACCTCCAGGTAGAGGGACTAGTCAGGACCCCAGTTTAGGGTCAGCATAGACCCCGGTCCACCTCTAGCCGGAGACAGCGTGAAACGGATTCAGTATTGACCCACAGGATATTATGTCAGGTAATACTATGCTATATGTACATGTTAATATTACCTATTTATATGTTATATAGAATGTTGTCCCACTTGATAGATTACTGACATTATATATATATATATATCTGCTATACAGCGTGACATTTTCACCGGCCCTACTAAAGATTCTCCCCAGCTACCATGGATCCAGTAGCCCAGCTTGCCCTGCAGTTGCAGAGTTTGTCCATGGAGCTGACGGACATTAAGTCCAAGGTTTTGTCCCCCCCGGAGCAAACCAGATCTGAACCTAAGGTTGCTCTCCCGGACAGGTTCACTGGTGGGCGGGACAAATTTTTTACCTTCCGGGAGGCATGTAAATTGTACTTTCGGCTGCGGCCTCGGTCATCTGGGAGTGAAGAGCAGAGGGTGGGAATTGTCATCTCGCTTTTACAAGGGGACCCTCAATCCTGGGCGTTCTCTCTCCCCCCGGGCTCCCCGGCTCTCCAGTCAGTAGATCGATTTTTTACTGCCCTGGGTCTGGTATATGATGACCCGGATCGGGTCTCCCTTGCTGAAACGAAGTTACGTAAGATACAGCAGGGAGATCGTCCGGCGGAGGAATTTTCTTCTGAGTTCCGTAGATGGGCCACAGATACTCAGTGGAATGACCCAGCTCTTAGGAGCCAGTTTTGTCAAGGGTTATCTGACAAATTAAAAGATGTTTTGGCTCAGTATGATTCTCCTCCGTCACTGGAGGCTGCTATGGCCCTTGCTATTCGCATTGATAGACGGCTTCGGGAGAGGTGTGAGGTAACTCCGCCCCCTGTGATGACTCCTCCTTTTACTAAAGTCCCTTATATTGAGGCTCCCTTGGTCTGTTCTGAGGAACCTATGCAGTTGGGAGGGACATCATTTCGAGGGAGGGGATCGGCAGTGCGCCGCAAGATAAGAAAGTGTTTCTTCTGCGGGAGAGAGGGACATTTTGTTGAGGGGTGTCCATCCCGTGCCTCTCTGAGCAAGAAGTCGCCGGAAAACTGTTAATCCCAGGTTGTGTGGTGGACGACAACCTGGGAGTACGTACTTCGTCCCCAGGTCCGTCTCAGTTTCTCGTACCAGCGGAGGTGGTGGTAGGTACGAGAGCTGAGAGGATTTCTGTTCTTCTTGATAGTGGGTCCGGGGCTAATCTGGTGGACGCTCGGTTTGCCCAGGTGCAAGGTATGCAACTGAGTGTATTGGCCAAACCGATCCCTATATTCTCTATTGACGCCAGGCCTCTCGGTCAAGGTAGCTTTGTACAAGCTGTTCATAACATAGACCTTCGAGTAGGGGCAATACATAAAGAACAATTGTCTTGTTATGTGTTGGAGGTGTCACGCTGTCTAATGATATGTATACAATGTCAGTAAACTATTAATACAGGAACAACACTCTATACAACAACTAGTATAGCAACATCAGCATGTAAGTATAGAATAGATTTACCTGACACGATATCTGCTGAACTCAGGGTTAATCTTGAGGACTTGATGAGCTGAAACAGGAAAGAGGTGGACCGGGATCTAACCTGACCCTAAACTGGGGTCCTAACTAATTCCTCACCTTGGAGGTACTGATAATGGTTCAGAGGTCCAAGTCTCCAACCTAACCCTGTCTCCTATCAGACCCTGAACCCTGTAATCAGTCCTAAGAAGGATCCTGACTACCACCAAAGGGATATGGGCTGATCTTAGCTAAATACACAGATTAGACATATAAGACAGACAGGATAACACTCGCTTGCATACACACTCAAACACCAAAGGAACATAAATGATCTGGGAAATAAACTCTAACCAAGTTGAGCTTAGAACAACTAAGGAGCTCACAACTAAAGTCTATACAGATTCATTCCTATCTGTGGTCTGCATGAAGGTTTCACTGGCAACTCCCCAAGCAGACAACCAGGAATTTAAAGGAAACCAATCAACAAATAATCAATTGCAGCCGGAGAAACTGCACCCAGTCCCAGCACCGAGCACAGACAGAATTAACTCCCTAGCTGCCAAACACAAAGAAACAGCAGCTCAGCTGTGAGAAGTCAAAATGTGCAACCGCGACGATCTTCGTGGCAATGCACACATGACAGTACCCCCCCTTCTACGAGGGGCCTCCGGACCCTCAGGGCCAGGCCTGCCCGGGTGAGTTCTGTGGAAGGTCCGAACCAAACGATCTGCGTTAACATCAGACGCAGGGACCCACGTCCTCTCCTCTGGACCATACCCCTTCCAATGCACCAAGTACTGAAGGGACCGGCGATTCAGACGTGAGTCAATGATCTTTGATACTTGAAATTCCAAGTTACCATTGACCAACACAGGAGGAGGAGGTAGAGGTGACGGTATGACTGGTGCCACATACCTTTTAAGTAATGACTTGTGGAACACATTATGAATTTTAAACGTAGGAGGGAGGTCCAGACGAAATGCCACAGGATTAATTATGGAACTGATCCTGTACGGCCCGATGAATCTGGGACCCAGTTTCCAGGAGGGCACTTTAAGTTTTATATTCCTGGTAGACAACCATACCAGATCGTTCACATTCAGATCTGGACCAGAAACTCTCCTCCTATCAGCCATACGTTTGTAACGGTTCCCCATCGCACTCAGATTATTCAATACACCTCTCCACACAGAAGCAAGTGACGACGAGAAACGCTTCTCCTCAGGAACCCCAGAAGGGCCCCCCCCATTGAAAGTACAAAACTGGGGATGAAAACCATATGCCCCAAAAAACGGGGACTTACCAGTGGACTCGCTCCACCTGTTGTTAAGAGCGAACTCTGCCAGAGGCAAGAAAGAAGACCAGTCCTCTTGGTTCTCTGAGACAAAACACCGGAGATATGTCTCTAAGCTCTGATTCAGACGCTCTGTCTGACCATTGGTCTGCGGATGAAAAGCCGAGGAAAATGACAATTGCATCCCCCGACGTAAACAAAATGCCCTCCAAAATTTGGACACAAACTGAGACCCCCTATCTGACACCACATCAGAAGGCAACCCATGAAGTCTAACGATCTCCCTAATGAACACCTGCGCCAGAGTTTTAGCATTAGGGAGTGCAGGAAGAGCAACGAAATGTGCCATCTTACTGAACCTGTCAACAACCACCAGTATGACAGTATTCCCTGACGACGGAGGAAGGTCCGTAATGAAGTCCATAGATAAATGAGTCCATGGACGCTCCGGAAGTTTCAAGGGTAAAAGGGTCCCAGACGGACGGGTATGAGGGGTTTTAGAGCGAGCACACACCCCACATGACGCGACAAAAGTTATAACATCTTTATTAGCATTAGGCCACCAAAACCGGCGAGAAAGGAGATCTAAAGTAGCCTTACTCCCTGGATGTCCTGCTAGAGCAGAATTATGATGTGCCTCAATAACCTTTTGTCTCAACAGATTTGGGACAAACAGTCTCCCTGGAGGTCCTGCAGGGGCGTCCCCCTGAGCCTCTAACACCTCCTCCTCAAGCTCAGAAAATACAGCCGACACTACCACCCCCTCCTGAAGGATAAGACTCGGGTCATCCGAGTCTTATCCTTCAGGATAAGACTCGGATGACCCGAGTCTTATCCTTCAGGATAAGACTCGGGTCATCCGTTTTCCCGGCCCCTGGGAAACTGCGAGACAAGGCATCAGCCTTTACATTCTTAGACCCCGGGCGATAAGTGACGACAAAATTAAACCTGGTAAAAAACAACGACCATCGAGCTTGTCTGGAATTCAGACGCTTAGCGGATTCCAAATACAACAGGTTCTTGTGATCAGTAATAACGGTAACCGGGTGGACTGCCCCCTCCAAAAAGTGACGCCATTCTTCAAAAGCTAACTTAATGGCCAAAAGTTCCCTATTGCCGATATCATAATTCCTTTCGGCGGACGACAATTTCTTAGAAAAGAAAGCGCACGGATGCCATTTACCAGGGGACGGACCCTGGGACATTATAGCACCCACCCCTACGTCAGACGCATCCACCTCCACAATGAACGGCTGAGATGCATCTGGTTGGATGAGAACGGGTGCCGAAGCAAAACATTTCTTCAAAGAGGAAAAGGCTTGGCAAGCTTTGTCCGACCATTTAGAAAAATCCGTCCCTTTTCTTGTCATGTCAGTGAGAGTTTGACGACAGATGAGAAATTACAAATAAATTTCCGGTAGTAGTTAGCAAACCCCAAAAAACGCTGCAGAGCCTTAAGATCCCCTGGCTGATCCCATTCAAGCACTGCTCTCACCTTTTCAGGGTCCATACGGAAACCGGAGGCTGACACCAAAAAACCCAAAAACTGAAGTTCCTGTACGGCAAATACACACTTCTCCAGTTTGGCGTATAATTTATTGTCTCGCAAGATCTGCAACACCTGTCTCACATGCTCCTGATGAGACACAAGATCTGGCGAGTAAATTAAAATGTCGTCCAAATATACAACCACAAACAGCCCCACAAGGTGACGAAAAATGTCATTAACAAAATGTTGGAATACTGCTGGTGCAGTAGTCAGACCAAAAGGCATGACTAGGTTCTCATAATGTCCCTCCGGCGTGTTAAACGCCGTTTTCCACTCATCCCCCTCTTTTATCCTAATCAGATTATACGCCCCCCTGAGATCCAATTTAGAAAACCATTTGGCGCCAACAATTTGATTGAAGAGATCAGGAATAAGAGGGAGTGGATGCGGATCTCGAACAGTAATCCGATTAAGTTCGCGGAAATCCAAGCAAGGGCGTAGGCCTCCATCTTTCTTCTTCACAAAGAAGAACCCCGCGGCTACTGGGGAAGATGAAGGTCTAATATGCCCTTTGGCCAGACTTTCAGAAATATAATCTTTCATAGCCTGCCTCTCAGAACCAGAAATATTATACAACCTAGCTTTAGGCAACTTAGCATCAGGAAGGAGATTAATAGAGCAGTCATACACGCGATGAGGAGGCAACTCCTGACACCCCTCCTCAGAGAAAACATCCCCAAAATCCTCCAAAAAAGGAGGCAATGTACTAGGCACGACCGCACTGATGACTGTGTTCATGCAGTTGCTTTTGCAAAACTCACCCCATTGGCTTATTTCTCTGGACTGCCAATTAATCACAGGGTTATGTTTAACCAACCAAGGAAGTCCCAACACAATGGGAGTAGGTAGACCCTCCAACACATAACAAGATAATTGTTCCCTATGTATTGCCCCTACCCGAAGGTCAATGTTATGAACCTCATGAACAAAGCTACCTTGGCCGAGAGGCCTGGCGTCAATGGAGAATATAGGGATCGGTTTGACCAATACACTCAGATGCATACCTTGAGCCTGAGCAAACTGAGCGTCAACCAGATTAGCCCCGGAACCACTATCAAGAAGAACAGACAATCTCTCCACTCTCGTACCAACTACCACCTCCACTGGTACAAGGAACTGAGAAGAACTGGCGGATGAAATACATACTCCCAGGTTGTCGTCCACCACACAACCTGGGATTAACAGTTTCCCGGCGACTTTAGGCTCAACAAGGCACGGATGGACATTCTCCAACAAAATGTCCCTCTTTCCCGCAGAAAAAACATCTTCTAGTCCTGCGGCGTACCGCCAATCCCCTCCTACGAAATGATGTCCCTCCCAACTGCATAGGCTCATCCGAACAGACAAGGGGAACCTCAACATAAGGGACTTTAGTGGTAGGTGGAGAAACAACAGGGAGTGGGGTTACCTCACCCCTCTCCCGAAGCCGTCTATCAGTACGGATAGCTAAGGCCATAGCAGCCTCCAGAGAAGGAGGAGACTCATACTGAGCCAAAACGTCTTTTAATTTATCAGAAAGCCCATGACAAAACTGGCTCCTAAGAGCTGGGTCATTCCACTGAGTATCTGTGGCCCATCTACGAAACTCAGAAGCAAATTCCTCTGCCGGACGATCTCCCTGCTGTATCTTACGTAATTTTGTCTCAGCAAGAGAGACCCGATCTGGGTCATCATATACCAATCCCAGGGCAGTAAAAAATTGATCTACAGACAGTAGAGCCGGGGATCCCGGAGGAAGGGAAAATGCCCAGGATTGAGGGTCCCCTTGCAGAAGTGAGATAACAATTCCCACTCTCTGCTCCTCACTCCCTGATGATCGAGGCCGAAGCCGAAAATACAATTTACATGCCTCCCAGAAGGTGAAAAATTTGTCTCGCCCACCAGTGAACCTGTCCGGGAGAGCAACCTTAGGTTCAACTCTGGTTTGCTCCAGGGGAGACAAAACTTTGGACTTAATGTCCGTCAGCTCCATGGATAATCCCTGCAACTGCAGAGCCAGCTGGGCTACTGGATCCATGGTAACTGGAGATAATTTTTATGGCCAGTGAAAATGTCACGCTGTCTAATGATATGTATACAATGTCAGTAAACTATTAATACAGGAACAACACTCTATACAACAACTAGTATAGCAACATCAGCATGTAAGTATAGAATAGATTTACCTGACACGATATCTGCTGAACTCAGGGTTAATCTTGAGGACTTGATGAGCTGAAACAGGAAAGAGGTGGACCAGGATCTAACCTGACCCTAAACTGGGGTCCTAACTAATCCCTCACCTTGGAGGTACTGATAATGGTTCAGAGGTCCAAGTCACCAACCTAACCCTGTCTCCTATCAGACCCTGAACCCTGTAATCAGTCCTAAGAAGGATCCTGACTACCACCAAAGGGTACTTTTATGGAAGTCTACTGGTAACACGGTACAAAGATACACATCTTTCCTGTATCAAAATGGAGGATACCAGAATGTACCGCATCTTTATGGAAATCTACTGGTAACAAGTACAAAGATACACATCTTTCCTGTATCATAATGGAGGATACCAGAATGTACCGCATCTTTATGGAAATCTACTGGTAACACGGTACAAAGATACACATCTTTTCCTGTATCATAATGGAGGATACCAGAATGTACCGCATCTTTATGGAAATCTACTGGTAACACGGTACAAAGATACACATCTTTCCTGTATCAAAATGGAGGATACCAGAATGTACAGCATCTTTATGGAAGTCTACTGGTAACACGGTACAAAGATACACATCTTTCCTGTATCATAATGGAGGATACCAGAATGTAACCGCATCTTTATGGAAATCTACTGGTAACACGGTACAAAGATACACATCTTTCCTGTATCAAAATGGAGGATACCAGAATGTACCGCATCTTTATGGAAATCTACTGGATAACATGGTACAAAGATATGAGTCGCACAGCACCAGGGCTTAGGGATACTCGGCACTGAGCCCATGGAAGTCTATGGGGATGTAACGGTAGCACCAGCTCAGTCCGTGCCCTGGGCGCTCACCGTAATGTGGGATATTTACAGGGGATGATGGGATTTTAAATGGTTTGTCGTGACGCCACTTGTAGTATCTGGTCAGGAGGAACCAGCGCTGCTCTGTACATACTCTGGAAGGGATGGTGTGGGGCAGCTAGATGGTGGGTCTTCTACAAGTAAGACAGTGTCCTTCCAGGGTAGATAGGAATATGCGGGTGCAGGACAGATGGGGATTCCCTCCGCCGGGGACAATAAGGGAGGCACACACAAAGTCAGTTTGGTACCTTTACTGTGGAACTGGCAGGTACTCCCCGGAGCACGGCAGGGCGAAGGATGCACATCCAGATTCCTCCACGAGTAGGTATATGGCCTCCTGTCCTTTGTACGTAGGATCCAGTCCTGACCTGCATGTAGCTAAGTCTGACTCTATCTCTGTCCTGTACCTGGCTGTCTTGGTGATCGGACCTTCTCTCTGGTAGGACAGGGTCTATCCTGGCTGATCGAGCCAACTCCGTCCTCCTGATCCTGTTGCTTAAAGCTCTGTGGTACTCCTGGAACTTATAGTTTCCCAGGAACTCCTGTGTTCTCCTTAAGGTCGTGGAGATCCTTAAAGGCTCGACCCCGATGTCCGGTAACTTGTTGGGGAGAGCTATTACTGCTCACTATTCCCTCTACTTCCACTTGCCTTCGGGCCTACCCGGGTCCTTCTTACAACACACACTGACAGTCGGCAAGCTGCCTCTTTCGCCGCTCTCTAAGCGTCTGCACGCTTCTTAATCAGCTTTGCCTCAGAACTAGCTCTGACTGGACTAGGGTGGTTTCACCACTCACCCATACCAGACTCCACTTGCAGGCTTTAGCTGTTATGTCTTGTTCTCATCGACTACTACTCTTCTACAGCTACTGAGGCTGTTCTCATCTCCTCTGATCTGAGCAAACTGAAACTAAACTGAGCTTATATATGCCTGGAACACAGCTCCCTCTACTGATCTTTTGGGTAAGCTGAGATGTGTGCATGCATATTGACCTCTAGTGGTATCCTCTGTCAGTGCACCCTTCTGGAAGATGTGGATTCAGACGCAGCTGGGCTCCACATTCCCCCCTAGTAGAACTCAGCACTCCGGGGCTGAAATACAAAAACAAAACAGATAACAGAATAATAACATTTCAGAAAAACAACTCTTCCTATACAGGAGGTAAGGCACTTTGAATTAAACATTGCAATAAAACACTTTTAATATTTACTTCACAGTCCAAGTAAACATATACTTGTGGAGGACCCGCTCCAAACCTCCAACGGTGGTCTTGGGTGGGCTGCAAGACATTTCTGACTTTTCCAGCAGTCCTCATCTTCGGCCACACCAAACGGGTTTTAAACTTCTGAGGTAATTAAGTGTAACAAAATGAGGCACCGAAGTGCTAACTATATACAGGGACAGTTTTTGGGCTAAAAGTGTCCATAGCCACCAGTTCAGAAAAGGCAATATTAAAGGCAATCACACTTCTGGGTTATGGCAACATTTACATACTATATAAATTAATACACTATATACATTTCATGTACAGGAATTATAAATAACTGTGTACGTGGATTAGGCCCTAATCCCTGTACCTAACAGGTAATTGCCCTTTTGTCCTACGTACTGACCTACGTGGTGTAGTAGTAGGTGTGGTATCAGTTACCCTGTTATTTCTGCGTGCGGGTAAGTTATAGTACTGCCTTAACCTCTCTATGGATCTGACAAGTATACTGCGGGCAGGGCGAGCTGGCTCAACTTCTGCAGGGGATCCTTCTGGTTGAGGTTCTGCTGGTAGAGGTTCTTCTTGTTGAGGTTCTTCTTGTTGAGATTCTTCTTGTTGAGATTCTTCTTCAACCGACTCTACTGGCACAATTGGTACAACTGCATGTGGAGATTCTCCTTGTGGTTGATAGAATTGGAGCACAGGAATTATTACAGCTTCTCCAAATCTGGGCCAATCTGCGGGAAATCTCCCAAGTCCGTATGTATGACTGTTTCATCATGCTCTTCCTGATTGACAACAGGCTCTTCTTCACGAAGCTTCAATGGGTCCGGACACAACTTCAAGTGATCTCTGGACACAGTTGCCGTCGTTCTTCCTCCATCCTTACTTATGATGCATGTTTTCCTGTTATCAAACCTTGAACTCTGTATGATATATGGCTCTCTTTCCCACTGATCATCGAGTTTATGTAACCTCCTCTTTCTTTTCAGTACGATTTCACCTGGTGCGAATGGTTCAGCTGGCGCACTCTTATTGTAGCGATCTGCTTGCTTCTCCCGTACTCGATTAAGACTTTCCTCAACGCAGGCCTGTACTTTTCTGTACTGTTCCTGTCTGTTGGTGTCCCAGTCCTCAGTATCACATCTGCTTCTGGTTCAACAACTCCAAGCTCTAGATCCATGGGCAGCTTCCCCTGGTCTTGCCCGCATGAGATAGGCTGGGGTGCAGTTGGTGGAACTCACCGGTATGTGGTTATACAGATCTGCCAGGTCTGGTAGCAGGTCTGGCCACTGATTCCTCTCTTCGAGTGGGATAGTCTTCAACAGGTCAATGACGATGTGATTCATCTTTTCACAAAGTCCGTTGGTTTGGGGGTGGTACGGTGTAGTTCTTATCTTCTTGCACCCGTACAAGTGACAGAACTCTTTGAACAATTCGGCTTCAAAAGCTGGGCCTTGATCAGTGAGCACCTGCTCAGGATATCCGTGTGGTCTGCAGAAATACGCTTGAAACGTCTTTGCTGCTGTCTCTGCTGTCAGATCTTTGACAGGGGCGACCACCAGGAATTTGGAATAGTGATCCACCATAGTCAGGGCATAAGAATATCCTGACCGGCTGGGTGACAACTTAACATGGTCCAGGGCCACGATTTCCAAAGGACGGGTCGTCTGGATGGGCTGCAGGGGTGCCTTCTGACTACTGTAGTCTTTTCGTCTGAGGCCACAGGGTCCACAGTTCCGGCACCACTTCTCAATGGAGCTGCGCATTCCTACCCAATAGAAACGACATTTCAACAAGGTCTCCAGCTTTTTCCAGCCAAAGTGTCCCGCTTGATCGTGGTAGGCTTCTAACACCATCTGGATGTCTGCTCTGGGAACCACTATCTGCCAAACCATTTCATGGGTCCTTGGGTTGACGTATCTCCTGCACAGCTTCTCACGGTAGATGAACAACCGGCTCTTCTCATTCCACAGTGCTTAGCTTGTTCAGGCGCATCCTTCTCCAATGAGGAACCTTCCTGAATTATCAACTCCTTGATACGGCTGACAACGGGATCGCTGTCCTGAGTCTCCTTCCAACTGTGGTGAGGTAAAGGGTTCAACATCCTATCACGCGGTCTTCCGCTGGCTTGTTGTTCATAGATTACCCCATTTCGGTGAAAGGCAGGTAGTTCAATCTCTTCCAGATCATCCACTTCCTCTTCGGTGTCTGATTCATGAGGCATCCTGGACAGGGCATCAGCATTGGCATTCTTGCGGCCCGCCCGATACTTAATTGTGAATTGATAATTTGACAATCGAGCCATCCATCGCTGTTCCATAGCTCCCAGCTTGGCTGTTTCAAGATGCGTCAAGGGGTTGTTGTCTGTGTAGGCAGTAAACTTGTTGGAAGCCAAGTAGTGTTTAAACCTCTCCGTGATGGCCCAAACCAGTGCCAGGAACTCCAACTTGAAGCTGCTATAGTTCTCTGGGTTCCTTTCAGTCGGACGGAGCTTCCTGCTAGCATAAGCGATGACTTTCTCCAGGCCATTTTGTTTCTGACTGAGGACTGCTCCCAATCCTTCGTTGCTGGCATCTGTATACAACAGGAACGGCTGGCTGTAGTCAGGGTAAGCTAGGATCTCATCACCTGTCAGGATCTCCTTCATTTCTTTGAATGCTTCTGCCTGTTCTTTACCCCAATGGAATTGAGAATTTCTGCTTTTGAGGGACTGTCCCACCAGGAGGTCTTGCAGAGGGGCTGCTTTCTTAGTGTAATCCTTTACAAACCTCCGGTAGTATCCTGTCAGTCCTAGGAACTGTCGCACCTCCTTGAGATTTTTCGGCTCCGGCCATTTCTGGATGGCGATGATCTTCTCAGGGTCTGGCGCTACTCCTTCAGAGCTGACGATATGTCCCAGATACTGCACCTTCTGTTTGACCAGATGGCACTTTGAAGGCTTCAGTTTCATCCCATACTTGGACAGTGACTCAAATACCTCCGCCAAATGCTTCAAGTGATCTTCATACGTTTTGGAGTACACTATGACATCATCCAGGTACAGCAACACAGTTTCAAAGTTGAGATGTCCCAGGCAACTCTCCATCACTCTCTGGAACATTCCAGGGGCACTGCTGAGTCCAAACGGCATTCTGTCAAACTCACAGAGTCCCATCGGGGTGGTGAAAGCCGTCTTCTCCCGATCCTCTTCAGCCACAGCTACTTGCCAGTACCCGCTAGTGAGGTCAAGGGTGGAGAAATAGTTAGCAGTTTTTAATGCAGCTAAGGATTCCTCAATGCGTGGTAAAGGGTATGCATCTTTATGTGTAATGCGATTTACTTGTCTGTAATCTACACACATTCGCATGCTTCCATCCTTTTTCCTAACTAAAACTAGAGGTGCTGCCCAGGGACTGCAACTATCCCTTATCACCCCTGCTTCCTTCATATCACGCAACATCTCTTTGGCTTTCTGGTAGTGAGCTGGTGGTATAGGCCTGTATCGTTCCTTGATGGGAGGATGATTACCTGTGGGGATGTGATGTTGAACCCCTTTAATTGTCCCAAAGTCGAGCGGGTGTTTGCTGAATACCTGAGCATACTCCTGAACTACTCGTAGTACCCCCTGTTTCTGGTGGGCTGGAGTGGTGTCTGTCCCGACATGGAGCTGCTGACACCAATCCTCCACCTGGTTGGTCGGACTGTTATCCTCCACTGATTGTGGGAAGGTTAAGGGATCCGCCGGGTGAATGGAGTTATTATCCCCAGTTGAGAAGACGCACTGGCACCCTCCCATTATGTACATCCACTACCCCTCTGGCAGTTAAGAGTGTAGGTCTGTGTTCTGAACAATGGGGCTCTACTACTGCTTGGTAGTCCCGTCCTCTCAGACCTATCGCTGCTCTACACCAAATAAACATTTCACTCCTTGGGGGTATCACAATGGGATTTGGGTCCGTTACCCGTACATTACCAATCTCACCACCGGTCAGTTTCACTTGCTGCTGGCACATCAGGGTTCGAATCTCCTTCCGGATCTCTCCCTTTTGCTTTGGTCTGGCGATTTCGGCAAGCTGTTGGAGTAAAAACACAACCTCCTCCAAACAGTTACTAATAATGTTAGTACCTAAGACCACATTCAACCCATTTTCTTCATTAACAGTCTTTACCACAAGAAGTCCCTGATTCTTTAGCTCCACCCTCCCCACTTTTACGTCTACATCTTTAGCACCCCGTAACTCAAGAGGGAGGCCATTAGAGGCGTATACTGCAAAGTCAGGGTTTGGGGGTTGGAGACTATCACTGGACCA
Source organism: Oophaga sylvatica (assembly GCA_033576555.1). Classification (NCBI taxonomy): domain Eukaryota; kingdom Metazoa; phylum Chordata; class Amphibia; order Anura; family Dendrobatidae; genus Oophaga; species Oophaga sylvatica. The sequence goes on from JARQOD010000393.1 coordinate 70,885, forward strand.
GTACTTGTTGTAGAGAACATCAGGTATGATGGTTACCTGAGATCCAGTGTCCAGCAGGGCAGGGATTGCGATCCCGTCCAGTATGATGGACAGGTATGGTCTTCCTCCCACAAACCTGCGGTTCCAGTCTGAGGGGCCTGAGGAGTCTATTCCTGGGGGTCGGCCCTCGGACCCAGGTTTTGCTCGTTTAAAGGACACAGACGTGCTGGATGACCTTCTCGTGTCAGCGGTAGCAGATGATCTCTCGGCGAGGATGATGCTGGTCACGGGTCCTTCCTGGGGGTGGCGTTGTCCTCCTCCGATGGGGCGACGTCCTCCCTTTCCTCCGACGCATCCAAGGGACATCCTCCGGGCAGTCAGCTAGCAGAATCTTTCCTTCCTCCTTCGTCGGTAGTTGCAGGGCACTCATTACAGTGGCCAAGTTTTTGGTCAACTGACGCACTTCTGAGCGCAGACAGTCCAGCTCAGTAAGAGGCGCCACCTGCGTTTTGGCTTCCGCAGCCAGCGGGGAAAAGGTGGAGGCTACCGGCTTTGGGGTGATTTCACTCAGGTGACCCGGGGTCGCCATCTCAGGTGTTTCCAGATGTCGCAGTCCCTTTATAGCCATATCCTTAAGAGCATCAAAAGTAGCGTCAGGATGATCCAAGGACCACCAGTGCACAGTTCTGCTTTCCGCTTGGGACCTCAATCCCCGTACAAATTGTTCTTTTAACATTTTATTTTCGTCAGAGTCACTCATGGGTTAACTTGCTTAAGTGCTCTCAGGGCCCCTTGTAATCGGCAGGCATAGTCTCTTATGCTGTCATCTGGTTTCTGGGAGCAATGGTAAAATCTCTTCCGGAGATCTGTTTCAGTGCGGTCCTCAAAGATAGTCTGTAACTTTAAGAAAATTGCAAGCACTGATTCCTGATCTGTAGCTGTCCAATTCTCTACTTCTCTCTCAGCAGCACCAGTTAATTGTCCCACTACTACTGCAGCTCTTTGCTTTTCTGTCATAGGGTACATTTCCATTATGCTGCATATTTTTCATTTGAACCCTGACAGGGTGTCTGGCTTGCCACTGTACTGAGGGAGCCACTTCGCTCCTGGCATGTACGGCAGCGTTAGCGGTACTATTGGGGCCACAGGACCAGGTGAGGGACCCGCATTTCTATCCTGCGCTGCTGCGTCAAGTGGTAAGTCATTGGGGCCGCCGGCCGGGGCCGCGCCGTCGTCTGGCAGCTGCGACATGTCTGCGCCCCCCTAGTTAATCGGAGCCTACCTTCTCTGTAGGCTGCAACTCTGCAGGCACAGCGGTGGAGACAGGACCTGTGTCGCTGGCGCTCTGACGTCAGAGCGTTCACCGGAGCTTTCCACAGGACCTGCCGCCGCGTCAGCGTTGGGGGCATGTCCAGGACTCAGCGCTCTTTTTCAGGTACGCCCACTAGTTTTCGCGCCGGGACACTGTAAATGGCGGTAAATGGCGGTAAATGGCGGACAAAGGGCGGGAATCTTCACCACATTCAAAATACAGTCTTTAGCAAGGCGCACAGTACCCGGTGGCAACGGGCACAAGCTACTCCGTTGCTGCAGGCACGCAATCCTGTTCGTGACGCCAAGTTTGAGATGAGTCGCACAGCACCAGGGCTTAGGGATACTCGGCACCGAGCCCATGGAAGTCTATGGGATGTCACGGGTAGCACAGCTCGGTCCGTGCCCTGGGCGCTCACCGTAATGTGGGATATTTACAGGGGATGATGGGATGTTTAAATGGTTTGTCGTGACGCCACTTGTAGTATCTGGTCAGGAGGAACCAGCGCTGCTCTGTACATACTCTGGAAGGGATGGTGTGGGGCAGCTAGATGGTGGGTCTTCTACAAGTAAGACAGTGTCCTTCCAGGGTAGATAGGAATATGCGGGTGCAGGACAGATGGGATTCCCTCCGCCGGGGACAATAAGGGAGGCACACACAAAAGTCAGTTTGGTACCTTTACTGTGGAACTGGCAGGTACTCCCCGGAGCTCGGCAGGGCGAAGGATGCACATCCAGATTCCTCCACGGGTAGGTATATGGCCTCCTGTCCTTTGTACTGTAGGATCCAGTCCTGACCTGCATGTAGCTAAGTCTGACTCTATCTCTGTCCTGTACCTGGCTGTCTTGGTGATCGGACCTTCTCTCTGGTAGGACAGGGTCTATTCTGGCTGATCGAGCCAACTCCGTCCTCCTGATCCTGTTGCTTAACAGCTCTGTGGTACTCCTGGAACTTGTAGTTCCCAGGAACTCCGGTGTTCTCCTTAAGGTCGTGGAGATCCTTAAAGGCTCGGACCCCGATGTCCGGTAACTTGTTGGGGAGAGCTATTACTGCTCACTATTCCCTCTACTTTCACTTGCCTTCGGGCCTACCCGGGTCCTTCTTACAACACACACTGGCAGTCGGCAAGCTGCCTCTTCGCCGCTCTCTAAGCGTCGGCACGCTTCTTAATCAGCTTTGCCTCAGAACTAGCTCTGACTGGACTAGGGTGGTTTCACCACTCACCCATACCAGACTCCACTTGCAGGCTTTAGCTGTTCTGTCTTGTTCTCATCGACTACTACTCTTCTACAGCTACTGAGGCTGTTCTCATCTCCTCTGATCTGAGCAAACTGAAACTAAACTGAGCTTATATATTCCTGGAACACAGCTCCCTCTACTGATCTTTTGGGTAAGCTGAGATGTGTGCATGCATATTGACCTCTAGTGGTATCCTCTGTCAGTGCACCCTTCTGGAAGATGTGGATTCAGACGCAGCTGGGCTCCACAGATACACATCTTTCCTGTATCAAAATGGAGGATACCAGAATGTACCGCATCTTTATGGAAATCTACTGGTAACACGGTGCAAAGATACACATCTTTCCTGTATCAAAATGGAGGATACCAGAATGTACCGCATCTTTATGGAAATCTACTGGTAACACGATACAAAGATACACATCTTTCCTGTATCAAAATGGAGGATACCAGAATGTACCGCATCTTTATGGAAGTCTACTGGCTAACAAGGTACAAAGATACACATCTTTCCTGTATCAAAATGGAGGATACCAGAATGTACCGCATCTTTATGGAAATCTACTGGTAACAAGGTACAAAGATACACATCTTTCCTGTATCATAATGGAGGATACCAGAATGTACCGCATCTTTATGGAAATCTACTGGTAACACTGTACAAAGATACACATATTTCCTGTATCATAATGGAGGATACCAGAATGTACTGCATCTTTATGGAAATCTACTGGTAACACGGTACAAAGATACACATCTTTCCTGTATCATAATGGAGGATACCAGAATGTACCGCATCTTTATGGAAATCTACTGGTAACACTGTACAAAGATACACATATTTCCTGTATCATAATGGAGGATACCAGAATGTACTGCATCTTTATGGAAATCTACTGGTAACACGGTACAAAGATACACATCTTTCCTGTATCAAAATGGAGGATACCAGAATGTACCGCATCTTTATGGAAGTCTACTGGTAACACGGTACAAGGATACACATCTTTCCTGTATCATAATGGAGGATACCAGAATGTACCGCATCTTTATGGAAATCTACTGGTAACACGGTACAAAGATACACATCTTTCCTGTATCAAAATGGAGATACCAGAATGTACCGCATCTTTATGGAAGTCTACTGGTAACACTGTACAAAGATACACATCTTTCCTGTATCAAAATGGAGGATACCAGAATGTACCGCATCTTTATGGAAGTCTACTGGTAACACTGTACAAAGATACACATCTTTCCTGTATCAAAATGGAGGATACCAGAATGTACCGCATCTTTATGGAAGTCTACTGGTAACATGGTACAAGGATACACATCTTTCCTGTATCAAAATGGAGGATACCAGAATGTACCGCATCTTTATGGAAGTCTACTGGTAACACTGTACAAAGATACACATCTTTCCTGTATCAAAATGGAGGATACCAGAATGTACCGCATCTTTATGGAAATCTACTGGTAACACGGTACAAAGATACACATCTTTCCTGTATCAAAATGGAGGATACCAGAATGTACCGCATCTTTATGGAAATCTACTGGTAACACGGTACAAAGATACACATCTTTCCTGTATCAAAATGGAGGATACCAGAATGTACCGCATCTTTATGGAAATCTACTGGTAACAAGGTACAAAGAAACACATCTTTCCTGTATCAAAATGGAGGATACCAGAATGTACCGCATCTTTATGGAAATCTACTGGTAACAAGGTACAAAGATACACATCTTTCCTGTATCATAATGGAGGATACCAGAATGTACCGCATCTTTATGGAAGTCTACTGGTAACACGGTACAAAGATACACATCTTTCCTGTATCAAAATGGAGGATACCAGAATGTACCGCATCTTTATGGAAGTCTACTGGTAACACGATACAAAGATACACATCTTTCCTGTATCATAATGGAGGATACCAGAATGTACCGCATCTTTATGGAAATCTACTGGTAACACGATACAAAGATACACATCTTTCCTGTATCATAATGGAGGATACCAGAATGTACCGCATCTTTATGGAAATCTACTGGTAACACGGTACAAAGATACACATCTTTCCTGTATCAAAATGGAGGATACCAGAATGTACCGCATCTTTATGGAAGTCTACTGGTAACACGATACAAAGATACACATCTTTCCTGTATCATAATGGAGGATACCAGAATGTACCGCATCTTTATGGAAGTCTACTGGTAACACGATACAAAGATACACATCTTTCCTGTATCATAATGGAGGATACCAGAATGTACCGCATCTTTATGGAAATCTACTGGTAACACGATACAAAGATACACATCTTTCCTGTATCATAATGGAGGATACCAGAATGTACCGCATCTTTATGGAAGTCTACTGGTAACACGATACAAAGATACACATCTTTCCTGTATCATAATGGAGGATACCAGAATGTACCGCATCTTTATGGAAGTCTACTGGTAACACAGTATAAAGATACACATCTTTCCTGTATCAAAATGGAGGATACCAGAATGTACCGCATCTTTATGGAAGTCTACTGGTAACACGGTACAAAGATACACATCTTTCCTGTATCATAATGGAGGATACCAGAATGTACCGCATCTTTATGGAAATCTACTGGTAACACGGTACAAAGATACACATCTTTCCTGTATCAAAATGGAGGATACCAGAATGTACCGCATCTTTATGGAAGTCTACTGGTAACACGGTACAAAGATACACATCTTTCCTGTATGAAAATGGAGGATACCAGAATGTACCGCATCTTTATGGAAATCTACTGGTAACAAGGTACAAAGATACACATCTTTCCTGTATGAAAATGGAGGATACCAGAATGTACCGCATCTTTATGGAAATCTACTGGTAACACGGTACAAAGATACACATCTTTCCTGTATCAAAATGGAGGATACCAGAATGTACCGCATCTTTATGGAAATCTACTGGTAACACGGTACAAAGATACACATCTTTCCTGTATCAAAATGGAGGATACCAGAATGTACCGCATCTTTATGGAAGTCTACTGGTAACACGGTACAAAGATACACATCTTTCCTGTATCATAATGGAGAATACCAGAATGTACCGCATCTTTATGGAAATCTACTGGTAACACGGTACAAAGATACACATCTTTCCTGTATCAAAATGGAGGATACCAGAATGTACCGCATCTTTATGGAAATCTACTGGTAACACGGTACAAAGATACACATCTTTCCTGTATCAAAATGGAGGATACCAGAATGTACCGCATCTTTATGGAAATCTACTGGTAACACGGTACAAAGATACACATCTTTCCTGTATCATAATGGAGGATACCAGAATGTACCGCATCTTTATGGAAGTCTACTGGTAACACGGTACAAAGATACACATCTTTCCTGTATCAAAATGGAGGATACCAGAATGTACCGCATCTTTATGTAAATCTACTGGTAACACGGTATAAAGATACACATCTTTCCTGTATGAAAATGGAGGATACCAGAATGTACCGCATCTTTATGGAAATCTACTGGTAACAAGGTACAAAGATACACATCTTTCCTGTATGAAAATGGAGGATACCAGAATGTACCGCATCTTTATGGAAATCTACTGGTAACACGGTACAAAGATACACATCTTTCCTGTATCAAAATGGAGGATACCAGAATGTACCGCATCTTTATGGAAATCTACTGGTAACACGGTACAAAGATACACATCTTTCCTGTATCAAAATGGAGGATACCAGAATGTACCGCATCTTTATGGAAGTCTACTGGTAACACGGTACAAAGATACACATCTTTCCTGTATCATAATGGAGGATACCAGAATGTACCGCATCTTTATGGAAATCTACTGGTAACACGGTACAAAGATACACATCTTTTTTTTTTTTTTTTTTTTTTTTTTTTTTTTTTTTTTTTTTTTTTTTTTTTTTTTTTTTTTTTTTTTTTTTTTTTTTTTTTTTTTATCTACTGGTAACACGGTACAAGATACACATCTTTCCTGTATCAAAATGGAGGATACCAGAATGTACCGCATCTTTATGGAAAGTCTACTGGTAACACGTACAAAGATACACATCTTTCCTGTATCAAAATGGAGGATACCAGAATGTACCGCATCTTTATGGAATCTACTGGTAACACGGTACAAAGATACACATCTTTCCTGTATCAAAATGGAGGATACCAGAATGTACCGCATCTTTATGGAAATCTACTGGTAACACGGTACAAAGATACACATCTTTCCTGTATCATAATAGATGCAGAAATTCTGCAATGTCAAAAACTTAATAAAAGCTCATCGTGGGAACGTAGCTTAATACGGGTTGTAACACTAGACTAGTAAAAGTGAAGGTATGTATGTACACAGTGACTACACTAGAAGAATTATGATTGCAGCTCTGGAGTATAATACATTATAATATAATAATTTAATGTATCTAAACAGTGTTGGACTAGGGTGTTAAGAGCCCACCAGTGTCCAATTCCAGGCTCACTTTTTAGCTACATGCAAATGTTACATTATCCTCAATCACAAATTTATATAACAATTAACTAGGTAGATTGTAAATGGAGAAAATGCCGCCTGTGTCTGTGCACAGTGATTCAGGTATATTGTGCCAAGTACTGCTCATATAAGAGGGTGGTGGCCCACTCTTGGACTGGGGCCCACCAGAGGATTCTCCTGTTCTCATGTGGGCCAGTCCAAGCTTGTATCTACATTGTCAGATAACTTTTCCCCCATTAAAAAATGGCAAGGTAGGTCAAGGTCCAGATCTCTGCTGTATTCTTTCTCTATGGAGCTGCCATAAAAGACTTGTTGGGAATGAATGGAGCATAGGTCACACTAGCGCATTGCCGTTACATTCTAATGGGGATAAAAGTTCCATTTTCTGCTGATTGGTGCAACTCTGACCCCAACTATCCAAACAACACCATGAAAACCAAGGAGATCTCTAAACAAGTCAGGGACAAAGTTGTTGAGAAGTACAATTCAGGGTTGGGTTATAATAAAGTATCCCAATCTCTGATGATCACCTGGAGCACCGTCAAGTCCATTATCATCAAATGGAAAGAACATGGTACCACAACAAACCTGCCAAAAGGTCTGCCCACCAAAACTCTCAGTCCGGGCAAGGAGGCCATTAATCAGAGAGGCAGCACAGATACCAAAGATAACCCTGAAAGAGACTGAAGTATCTGTCCATACGACCACAATAAGCTGTACACTCTATAGAGGTGGCCTTTATGGAAGAGGGGCCGGAAAAAAACCCTTTACTTACACATAAAAATTGTAAGACTCTTTTTGAGTTTGCCGAAAGAAATGTAGCCAAAAGGTCTTTGTGTCAAAAAAGTTTGAGGACAGGTTCAAATTCCATTTAGGCTGGATATAAGAACAAATGGCCGTCCTGCCTAACAGGTTTTATGACCCCCACAGCATTGTTCTATCACTTTGAAAACCTTTAGTGCTATCCATTGTTTGTAGATCAACATGTGAGTTCAGTCATTATATATACAATATTGTCCATGTTGGCTTTCAATACATTCAATCCTTCCTTGGGACCACAATGTAGACACAAAATTTACAGCAGATATAAGATGTGATTTTCACAAGTGTCCATTAACAGGTTAATAGTTAGTGACCTACTGCTCCTCCCCTCCCCCCTGTACACAATATAAATTAGCCCACCCTTTTGAGCAGGAGAGAATTGCAGTTTGGATTGTCTCTTCTTCTGTCACCATGGCTTCTGCTGATCTGAGAGAGGAGCTGCTCTGCTTCATCTGCCTGAGCACTTATACAGATCCTGTAATGCTGAGATGTGGACACAACTTCTGCCGGGTCTGTATTGCTCGTGCGCTGAATGCACAGGACGGGTCTAGAGTTTATTCCTGTCCTGAATGCAGAGAAGAATTTCAAGAGCGGCCGGCACTGATGAGGAACTTTGTTCTGCGTAAAGTAATGGAGAAATCCCTGTTTACCCCACCAACACATATTGAAAATGGGACCTTCTGCACTTACTGTATGGACTCTCCTGTACCTGCTGTTAGATCCTGTCTACACTGTGAGGCTGCTCTGTGTGACAAACACCTGAGAGCTCACAGCAAATCACCAGAACACGTCTTATCTGATCCCAGCACTTCTCTGGAGGGAAGGAAATGTTCTGTCCATAAGAAGGTCCTGGAATATTACTGCACCGAGGATGCTGCTTCTATCTGTGTCTATTGTTCAGCAGGAGAACATCGGGACATCGGGTGGAGCTGCTGAATGAGGCCCCTGAGAAGAAGAAGAGGAAACTAAGACATGTCCTCCAGAAAGTTATCACAAAGACCAATGACACTGAGGAGAAAGTCAAGAGTCTAGAGGAGCGCAGGAGAAAAGCTCAAGAACAAGCAGCTGGAAAAGCCGAGAGAGTCACTGACCTGTGTACAGACATCATGAGCCGGGTGGACAACCTGGAGGAGAAGGTCCTGAGTGAGATCTCCAGGCAGGAAAAGGAAGAGTCACTGTCACTGTCTGTTCTGATCCATCAGCTGAAAATAAAGAAGGACGAGCTGTCCAGGAAGATGAGACACATTGAGGAGCTGTGTAACATGACGGATCCACTGACTGTCTTACAGGAACCAGACACCGGTGACTTGTGTGATCCTGAGGAGGACGGAGGTGGTGAGGACACAGGGGGACATGATAACCAGCCCCATGATGGAGATGACCTGGACGTGGCTGTGATCTCACACACATTAACCGAATTAAGTGACTTAATAACAAGTATAAGGAGCGGGATCTATGTGGTGAGTCCTGCAGACATATTACTGGATGTAACTACAGCTGGTAATTATATCCTTATATCAGATGACCTGAAAACGGCAACCTGGACAGGAGAGAAGCAGAAACGTCCAGAAACTGTGGAGAGATTCCAGTATAATCAGGTGATGAGCAGGAGGGGATTTACCTCAGGACGACATTACTGGGATGTGGAGAGCAGTAGATCAGAGGATTGGAGGGTGGGGATGTGTTACCCCAGTATAGACAGGAGGGGGCAGCAGTCAGAGATTGGAGATAATAACAAGTCCTGGTGTTTGTGGAGATATAATAATCAATATTCAGTGATACATGGCAGTAAAGTGATCCGATTACCTCACAAGATCTCCAGTGATAGAGTCAGGATATGTCTGGATTATAAAGTCAGGCAGTTGTCCTTTTATGAGCTGTGTGACCCCATCAGACACTTACACACCTTCACTGCCACCTTCTCTGAGCCCCTTCATGCTGCATTATATGTATATAAAGGTTCTATAAAGATATTGGGGGGGAGCAGAAAGTGGAAGAAACTATCACTCATGATATAAGATTTCCACTAGAGACTGCTGGATTATTCTCTAGTGGGATTAATAATAATCAGGATTACAGCGGATGATCCCTATATGACTGCCGGCCCTATGACTATATCACATGGGTGGATGATCTGTTGTGTAGGCATTTAGTGGTTACATTTATCTGTATATTAGAGGTGATATTGGAAGTTTGGGGACTGATGTGAATGTGCGGCTCTGTAGTCTTTGTGGATAATTTACCTATGTGTCATAGCCATTATTCCTAGTAATACCTCGAGTAGTAAACAAGCTATATTTTAAACATGTTTTGAAACAAATGTAAATTTACACATTGAATACTTTTCCTGAACTAAAACTTCATGAAAATCTGCCAGAAAATGTGTTTTATTGCAAATACTGGGACAGGTATGGCTGCGGACTTTACTCTTTCATAGCAGTGAGTAAAAGTTGCTGTGAAAATGTGACATGTCTGCAACAGATTCTGCGCTGTGCAGATTTGTGTCTGATGGAAAACCTTTGTGTCCTGTGAGTAGATTGTGATTGTTAATATACTATTCTGACATTGTTCTTTACATTGGTGCAGATTGTAACATTTCACATACATAGAGGTCATTGTGCAGGATGTGACCATAGAGTAAAGGTACTGCCACACTAAGCTATCCCGCTAGCGATCTCGTTAGCGTTGCATACTAATGAGATCGCTAGCGGGATTGTTTCTATATCGCTAAATGCTGCCGCATTTAGCGATATAGTTAACGACGCTATCGCCGTTAGCGATCTTCTTAACGACTTTAGCGGTACAAAAGTACCGCTAAATCGCTAAGAAAAGGTGCCACACTTAGCGATATATACTTACCCAGCGGGAGCGCCAGCGATGAAAATAGGGTCCGGAACGATTCCAGCGACGAGCGAGATCACAGCAGGAAGCTCGTCGCTGGAAGCTGCCGCACTGAACAACATCGCTAACGGGATCGCTAAATAGTGACTTTTTTAGCGATCCCGTTAGCGATATTGTTTAGTGTGGCATACCCTTAAGCCATATGAGTGATACTTATCAATAGAGGGGAGAAAATTCCAACTCTCACAAGACGTAAAATTTATTCCAAGGGCATAAAATTACAGTGGGAGGAATAACACACAGACAACAGCTGCTATTCCTCACCCTTATTCCCCCACTGTAATTTTTTGCCCTTGGAATAAATTTTCTCCTATTTAACCTTTTGGTGAGAGCTGGAATTTTCTCCTCATAAGTATTTATGGAGTGTTTCTGTTTTTGCAGTATATTGTTGAGCAGCATGAAGTGCACGGGTGGGGGGTGGTTTTGGTTTCTGTTTGCAGTGTTGTTTGTGTTTGGGGGTCTTCACATTGAAGCCACATTGTATATTGACTATTTCTTCATTATAAATTCGGATCCCCATCTTTATCCGGTATAAGAGAATTATATATTCTCAGATATTTCTGACACCTGGACCCGACTGTGGGTTGTAAATATTTTGGGGGCTGACCCTTATTGATTTGATAATGACCCAATCACATGAAACGTGCCTTATTTCATGCCACTCTGTATCACTTTTCAGGACATCAGATCTATATATGTAACTGTTGGATACTTTTGAGCTTTAAGTAAAATGTAAGAATAAAATCAATTTTCTCTTCTGTCTTTATTTTCTTATATTGTGCCTCATTGTTACATTACGTTGCTTTTCTTTGCACACTTTGATTATACAGCGTGCTCGGGGGATCTCCAGCATCATTGCTGAATGCTTCTATGGGTATGTGCACACGATCAGGAATGGCTGAGTATTTGCTCAGGATTTGATGCAGGTGAAATCTGCACCAAATCTGCATCTAAGGTCACTGGCAGGTCACATGCATTTTTGATATGTTTATTTTTTACATGTGTTTTTTTTCACTTGAAATAAAGCTAATTGAAAGTTGGCTTCTGGGAAGGAAAAAAGTGATTTCCTGTTTGCAGACATATTGGAGGCAGTGGCATACCGTCAATAGTAGCAGACCACACAGCTGCTATGGGGCCCGGATAGGTGAGGGGGCCCGCGACGGCCGCTGCAGTTTGGCAGCTGTGCTGACATAGTACTATCTCCTTTAATTAAATGTAAGGGACGGCCGCCGGCCACTGTATACCCCCTTGAAGCTCCCCTTTCCTGGTCAACAGTTGGCTGAAGTCTCTTGCTGGATTTACATAAAATGTCAGGCAGCCAGAGAGCAGCACACGTGCATTGCAGTGAGAGGGACACACACACAAAAGACGGTGAGCCCGGCTGGGGGACCGGTGGATTTTTTTTTGTTAAATGCATACCTCCCAACTGTCACAGGACAGTCCCGATTCTGACCCTCCCACACTCTGTCACGGTAGGACAGTATGTGTCCCGCAGTGAGCGAAGCCGCCACGCCCCCATACACCCCTTCCTTGCCTTCCCAGCGCTCCACTACAGCTTCTGACAGCAGAGCAATGACTTTGCTGTGCTGTCTTCTTATGTGCGAGCAGGACCTGTGATGAGGTCACAGGAGGGGAGGAGCTGGGTGTCACATGGTCAGGCTCCTCCGTGTGCAGGTCGGTCTGTGTCGACCCGCCACCACAATTGTGGGTTACCAGGGCAATGGGGTACTCAGAGCCGAGCCCGTAGAAGTCTATGGGGATTTTGTCACAGGTAGCTGTGGCTCGGTCTGTGGCCCGGGCGGTCTGGCGTATGTTGTTGGGGAATATTTACAGGGATAACTATATACAGTTCGTGACGCCACCTGTAGTATTCTGGTAATTTGTACCAGCGCTGCTATAGATCTCTGAGGGGATGGTGAGGCAGCTAGATGTCGGGTCCCCTACAGGTGGGACTCTTCCCTCAGGTCGGTAGTTAGGTAGGGATTGTGCAGGCATGCAGTAATAACTCAGTCTCACACAGTCAAAGTCTTTCCATACCTTTACTTGCAGAATGGTAAAGCAGGTCCCAGGGAGGCTGATGGGGTTGATGGAGGATGAGCTTTGAGGCAAACAGTTAAGCAAGTTAGGGGCCTCCTTTAACTCCAATGAAGCTGAGTACGACCAGCCTGAAGCGTAGTCCTCTCTATGATTCCAGCTTATCTTTAGCTGTTCTGCCCGATCAGTGTTGTGGTTGGAGCCTTTTTGTGAGAAAGATGATTTCCTATATTGTCGTGCACTGACTCACGGTCCTCACTTCCCTCTGACCCCAGTTACGTACTGACTATTTGGGCTTATCCGCCGCGACCTAGGGTCCGGTAGATTTCTAGTTATCTTATCACCTTGCTTGAAACAAAGATGATCCTTCGGTCCCCAGTAACCGGTAGATTCGTGCAGGTATTCTTCACCTATAGCACTTCCTTGCTTTCTTCCACTTTTGCCCTTCGACTTGCTCAGTTCTCAGGAGATATTTCAGCCTGTTTCCAGTGGGGCACAGCTTTGACTAGGCTCGGGTACGTTAAAGTACCTATACTAGACTCCACGATTTGAAGCTGAAGATAGAGCAGAGTCCCTAAGACGTCTTGTCTCTCCTAAGTCTGGACACACTCTCTCCTACTGACACTCCCTTCCACACCCCTACTGGGCGTGTTCGAAGGTACATGATGACATGAAGAACACTTAACCTTTACCTCTCCACTCATCCTCCTGGTATTGTGTACCAGGGCTACACATTCCCCCATGGTAAACGACAGCACTCCCGGGCTGTGGAATACAAAAGACATTTTGTTTATGCAATAAACATTGAAACAATAACATCTTCCCATCCGGGAGGTGAGAACACCTTGAACGTTACGAACAATAACATTTTACATATAGAAATACAAAAGTATCAAGTAGCATTTAATAAATATATATACAAGATACTTGTGAAGGACCCGCACCAAACCTTCAACGTGGGTCCTGGGTGGGCTGCAGGACATCCAAATGCAGACCTCACTCAGTGCCACACCACACGGGTTTTTGGTTCAGAGGTGAGTCAAGGTTTCATGTGAAACCATTAAGAAGGCACTTTAGTGCAACTATTTACAGGATACAGTTTTTGGGCTGGCTCAGTCCTCAGCCTCTGAGTCCATTGTTAAACGAAGCTTAATAGGGAAAAACACATTTATATATATAGACTTTTCACAATATATTTACATCAGTTCGTCATAACTATTGCTGATATCTAATGGGTAATTTCCCTTTGGTGATTCTCTCTGATCTACGTGGTGTAGTTTCAGGTATATCAATTTGCGATCTGTCTGCACTATGAAACGGTAAACCATAGAACTGCCTTAATCTTTCTATGGATCTGGCAAGCGTACTGATGGCTGGGCGGTGTGAGTCAGCTTCACCAGGGGATCCCATAGTATGGGGCGCTGCTTCAGATGATCCATCTTGAGGTTCTACAGGTTGAGGTGTTGCTGGAAGGGGTAACTCCTGAGCGGGTTCAACTGGCACTACAGGCACAACTGGAGGTAAAACGTCCTCTTGTGGCTTATAAAACTGCAACACTGGAATTATCACAGCATCTCCCAGTCGGGGCCAATCCGCAGGAAAATCTCCCAGATCTGTGTGTATAACCTCTTCCTTTTTCTCTCTTTGATTGAAGACAGGGTTCTTGTCGCAACGTTTCAAGGGTTCCGGACATAGTTTCAAATGGTCTCTAGACACAGTGGTTATTGTTTTTCCTCCGTCTTTACTGACGACACAAACTTTTCCGTTGTCGTACTTAGAATCTTGTATGACGTAGGGTTCTTGCTCCCACTGATTATCCAGTTTATGCATTTTCCTCTTTCTTTTTAATACTACCTCTCCAGGCATCAAAGGCTTGGCAGGAGCATTTCGGTTGTAGACATTTTCCTGTTTCTCCCGTGCCTTATTAAGACTTTCCTCTACACAGATTTGTACTCTTCTGTATTGCTCTTGCCGATTGACGTCCCAGTTTTCAACAGCGTCGTCTGCCTCCGGTTCTACCACTCCAAGTTCTAGGTCCATTGGTAGTTTTCCAGGCCTTGCTCTCATCAGATAGGCTGGAGTGCAGTTAGTTGAGCTTACAGGTATATGATTATACAAATCAACCAAATCAGGTAGTAAATCCGGCCATCTATTCCTGTCTTCCAACGGTATGGATCTCAACAAGTCAAGGACAATATGGTTCATCTTTTCACAAAGACCGTTGGTTTGAGGGTGATATGGTGTTGTTCTTATTTTCTTGCACCCGTACATATGACAGAATTCCTTGAATAAATCGGCTTCAAAAGCAGGTCCCTGATCGGTTAAGACTTGCTCGGGATACCCATGCGGTCTGCAGAAGCTTGCTTGAAAGGTCTTCGCTGCCGTCACTGCAGTCTGGTCTTTCACTGGAACGACTACCAGAAATCTGGAGTAATGGTCCACCATGGTCAAGGCGTATGAGTATCCAGATCTACTCGGTGACAGTTTGACGTGGTCCAGGGCCACAATCTCCAGGGGACGAGTCGTCCGGATTGGTTGCAGGGGGGCCTTCTGACTTCCGTAGTCCTTTCTTCTGAGACCACAGGGTCCACAGTTCCGACACCACCTCTCGATGGAGCTGCGCATCCCTACCCAGTAGAACCGGCATCTCAACAGGGTCTCCAGCTTCCTCCAGCCAAAGTGTCCTGCTTGATCGTGGTACGCTTCCAACACCATTGGGACGTCTGTCTTTGGGACCACTATTTGCCAGACCATTTCATGGGTTCTGGGGTTGACGTATCTTCTGCACAACTTCTCACGGTACAGGAACAACCTGCTTCTCTCGTTCCACAGGAGCTTGGCGGGCATAGGTGCATCCTTTTCCAAAGAGGAGCCTTCTTGCTTTAACAACTCCTTGATGTGGCTGACCACTGGATCACTGTCCTGAGTCTCTTTCCAGCTGTGATGGGGTAAAGGATTTAATGTTGCACCATTTTGCTTTCTGTGGACTTGATGCTCGTGGACTACCCCATTTCGATGGAACGCGGGTAGCTCAATTTCTTCCAGGTCGTCCGATTCTTCTTCCGTGTCAGAGTCATGCGGCATTCGGGACAACGCATCAGCATTAGCATTCTTTCGACCTGCCCGGTACTTGATAGTAAACTGGTAATTGGACAACCGAGCCATCCATCGCTGCTCCATGGCACCCAGCTTGGCGGTTTCCAGGTGCGTTAAGGGGTTGTTGTCTGTGTACGCAGTGAACTTATTGGAGGCCAGATAGTGCTTAAATCTTTCAGTAATGGCCCAGACCAGCGCCAGAAACTCTAGCTTGAAGCTGCTATAATTTTCCGGATTCCTTTCAGTTGGCCTGAGTTTTCTGCTAGCATATGCGATGACTTTTTCTTGTCCATTCTGCTTCTGACTGAGAACGGCTCCCAACCCTTCATTACTGGCGTCGGTGTACAACAGGAACGGTTGGCTGTAATCAGGATAGGTTAAGATCTCATCACCTGTCAGGATCTCTTTCATCTTTTGGAATGCTTCAGCCTGTTCTTTACCCCAATTAAAGGGAGGGTTTCTGCTCTTTAAAGATTGTCCTACTAGGAGGTCCTGTAAAGGAGCTGCCTTCTTCGTGTAATCTTTCACGAATCTCCTGTAGTAACCCGTTAGTCCCAGGAACTGTCGCACTTCCTTAAGGTTCTTCGGCTCCGGCCACTTCTGGATGGCAGTGACTTTCTCTGGGTCCGGCGCTACTCCTTCCGAACTGACGATGTGCCCCAAGTATTGTACCTTCTGCTTGAGTAGATGGCATTTTGAGGGTTTCAACTTCATCCCGTACCTGGACAGGGACTCAAACACTTCTGCAGGTGCTTCAGATGGTCCTCATAGGTCTTGGAATACACGATAACGTCGTCTAGGTATAGCAGCACGGTTTCAAAATTGAGATGTCCCAGACAGTTTTCCATCACTCTCTGAAATGTTCCTGGGGCACTACTGAGTCCAAACGGCATTCTGTCGAACTCACAGAGCCCCATTGGGGTGGTGAAAGCCGTTTTCTCACGATCCTCCTCAGCCACAGCCACTTGCCAGTAACCACTAGTCAGATCAAGGGTAGAAAAGTAGTTAGCCGTTTTCAGAGCAGCTAATGATTCCTCTATACGTGGTAGCGGGTATGCATCCTTGTGTGTTATGCGGTTCACCTGCCTGTAATCCACACACATTCTCATACTACCATCTTTCTTTTTAACCAGAACTAGAGGGCTGCCCAGGGACTACAACTATCCCTTATCACCCCAGCTTTCTTCATATCATTCAACATTTCTTTAGCCTTCTGATAATGAGCTGGAGGTATGGGCCTATACCGCTCTTTGATGGGAGGATGGCTGCCTGTAGGGATATGATGTTGTACTCCCTTAATGATCCCAAAATCAAGTGGATTTTTGCTAAACACTTGGGCGTACTCATGCACCACCCGTAATACCCCTTGCTTCTGGTGAGCGGGAGTGGTGTCCGTCCCAACATGGAGCTGCTGACACCATTCCGCCACCTGAGTTGCTGGGTCATTGTCCTCCTCTATTTGACAGGAGTCTAAGGACTCAGCCGGGAGAATGGAATTATTATCGACAGCATGAAGTTTAGCAATGGTTGCATAACGGGGTAAATTTACCTCATCATCTCCCCAATTGAGAAGCCGTACCGGAACTCTTCCATTCACCACTTCTACTACTCCCCTAGCAGTCATAAGTGTAGGTCTATGTTCTGAATGGTGGGGTTCTACTACAGCTTGGTAATTCTGTCCTCTCAGACCTATGGCTGCCCTGCACCAAATGATCATTTCACTCATTGGGGGTATCACAATAGGAACTGAGTCAGTGACCCGTACATTACCAATTTCACCGTCGGTAAGCTTCGCTTGTTGCTGACACACCAGGGCCCGGATCTCTCTTTGGATGACTCCTCTCTGCCTTGGTCGGGCAATCTCAGCGAGCTGTTGGAGCAAGAACACTACTTCTTCCAAACAATTACCAATAACATTAGTACCCAATATTATATTTAGACCATTCCCCTCATTTACAGTCTTCACTACCAGAAGTCCCTGGTCTTTCAACTCCTCTCTTCCCACCTTTACATCTACACATTTTGTTCCAAGTACTTCTACAGGAAGACCATTAGAAGCATACACGGTAAAGTCAAGGCTCGGGGGTTTAAGATCGTCCATTGACCAGTACTTGGTATATAGGGCATCAGGTATGAGGGTGACTTGAGACCCAGTGTCTAGCAATGCTGGAACAGCAATCCCATCTAAAATAATGGACAGGTAGGGTCGCCCGCCCACATACCTGCGGTTCCAGTCTAGGGGCCTGGCGGGTATTCTCCTGGTGTTGGCCCTTGGACCCAGGTTCTGCCCGTTTAAAGGACACTGTGGAGACAAATGACCTTTTCGGTTGCAGCGAAAACAGACAATCTCTCGACGAGAAGGGTGTTGATCAGAGGTTGCTCCTGGGGGTGGCGTTGTCCTCCTCCGGGGGGCGACGTCTTCTTTCTTCTCCGGTGCATCCACGGGACGTCTTCTGGGCAGTCCGCTAGCAAGATTTTTCCTTCCTCTTCTTTCCGCAGTTGCAGGGCACTCATAACAGCAGCCAGATTTTTAGTCAGCTGGCGCACCTCTGAGCGCAGACAGTCCAATTCACTAGGAGATGTCACCTGCGCTTTGGCTTCAGCCACTAGCGGGGAACAGGGGGTTACTGCCGGTTCCGGAGTGACTTCACCCTGATGATGTTGGGTGGCCACCTCAGGTTTGCCCAGGGGCCGCAGCCCTTTTATTGCCATGTCCTTTAGGGCATCAAAGGTAGCATCCGGATGATCTAAGGACCACCAATTTACAGTTCTGCGTTCCTCTGGGGATCTCAATCCCTGTATAAACTGTTCTTTCAACATTTTATTCTCATGGAGAGCATTTAAATTGTTAACTTGCTTGAGTGCTTTCAGGGCTCCTTGCAATCGGCAAGCATAGTCCCGGATGCTGTCACCTGGCTGTTGTGAACAGTGATAGAAGGCCATCCGGAGATCCGTTTCTGTGCGGTCTTCAAATATGGCATTTAGTTTAAGGAAAATCGCAGGTACCGACTCCAGATCAACGGTATCCCAAGTCTCCACTTCCCTCTCAGCAGCGCCAGTTAACTGCCCTATTAACACAGCAGCTTTTTGTTTCTCAGGCATGGAGTACATTTCCAATAGGCTGCTTAACTTCCGCTTGAAGCCTGATAATGTGCCTGGCTCACCGCTGTACTGGGGAAGCCATTCGCCCCAGGCATATATGGAAGCGTTAGTGGCATGATCGGGACTACCGGACTAGGTGCTGGCCTGCGCCTCCATCTGGCGCTACAATACCAGACGGTGCGGGATTAAGCCCTCCGGCCGGGGCCGCACTGTCAGCCTGTTGTTGTGACATCTTAGCGCCCCCTTGGTTAAACGGAGCCTACCGGTTTCAGATGCTGCTACTTCACAGGCACCGCAGTGGGAACAGGACCTTCGTCGCAGGCGCTCTGATGTCAGAGCGTTCACTTCCTGTCGCAGGACCTGCCGATGAGTCAGAGCCGGGGGCGGAGCCAGGCAACAGCGCGCTTTTACAGGTACGCCCACCTTCTTCTCCAGCACCTGAGGGCGCGAATATGGCGGCAAAATGGCGGATTTTAGCGCCAAACAACAGCAACAGTCTTTTTCACTCAAACAGTTACATAGGCACGCAGGGCTCGCAATTCTGCGAGTTTCGCATCCTGTTCGTGACGCCAAGTAGTTGTGTCGACCCGCCACCACAATTGTGGGTTACCAGGGCAATGGGGTACTCAGAGCCGAGCCCGTAGAAGTCTATGGGGATTTTGTCACAGGTAGCTGTGGCTCGGTCTGTGGCCCGGGCGGTCTGGCGTATGTTGTTGGGAATATTTACAGGGGATAACTATATACAGTTCGTGACGCCACCTGTAGTATTCTGGTAATTTGTACCAGCGCTGCTATAGATCTCTGAGGGATGGTGAGGCAGCTAGATGTCGGGTCCCCTACAGGTGGGACTCTTCCCTCAGGTCGGTAGTTAGGTAGGGATTGTGCAGGCATGCAGTAATAACTCAGTCTCACACAGTCAAAGTCTTTCCATACCTTTACTTGCAGAATGGTAAAGCAGGTCCCAGGGAGGCTGATGGGGTTGATGGAGGATGAGCTTTGAGGCAAACAGTTAAGCAAGTTAGGGGCCTCCTTTAACTCCAATGAAGCTGAGTACGACCAGCCTGAAGCGTAGTCCTCTCTATGATTCCAGCTTATCTTTAGCTGTTCTGCCCGATCAGTGTTGTGGTTGGAGCCTTTTTGTGAGAAAGATGATTTCCTATATTGTCGTGCACTGACTCACGGTCCTCACTTCCCTCTGACCCCAGTTACGTACTGACTATTTGGGCTTATCCGCCGCGACCTAGGGTCCGGTAGATTTCTAGTTATCTTATCACCTTGCTTGAAACAAAGATGATCCTTCGGTCCCCAGTAACCGGTAGATTCGTGCAGGTATTCTTCACCTATAGCACTTCCTTGCTTTCTTCCACTTTTGCCCTTCGACTTGCTCAGTTCTCAGGAGATATTTCAGCCTGTTTCCAGTGGGGCACAGCTTTGACTAGGCTCGGGTACGTTAAAGTACCTATACTAGACTCCACGATTTGAAGCTGAAGATAGAGCAGAGTCCCTAAGACGTCTTGTCTCTCCTAAGTCTGGACACACTCTCTCCTACTGACACTCCCTTCCACACCCCTACTGGGCGTGTTCGAAGGTACATGATGACATGAAGAACACTTAACCTTTACCTCTCCACTCATCCTCCTGTATTGTGTACCAGGGCTACACAGGTCTCTGGCTCTGAGGCAGGGCTGGCTCCAGGTTTTTATGGGCCCCGGGCGAAAGAGCCTCAGTGGGCCCCTTTAACACAGACCACGATTCATGATGCACAGATACTGCAGAGAAATATAGGTACAGTACAATGCCAAATACTTCTCTTCTTCCATTACATGACTGATATCTATTGTAAATTGTACAATAGCTCAAAAACCGCCAAATCCTCACAGCGCACAGAACAGACTGGACAGTACAGTCCTCCATACAATATTATGGGCACCACAGTCTCCCCTCATCACCCATATAATACCCCATGCAGGATGTCACCCCCCCATATAATGCTCCTACAGAATACTGGACCAAAAATAATGCTCCATACAGAATACTGGACCCAATATAATGCTCCATACAGGATACTGGTCCCCATATAATGCTCCATACAGGATACTGGTCCCCATATAATGCTCCATACAAAATATGGAGCTCTCCTCTGCGCTGTACTGCGTTCTGCACTGTTACGGCTCAGGAAAGGGCGCTGTGGAAAGACTCCCCATTATCATCATGATTGTCTCCCCATCATCATCATTGCCTCCTTATCATCATCATCATTGCCTCCCCATCATCATCATGGCCTCCCCATTATCATCAATGCCTGCCCATCATCATCAACTCCTCCCCATCATCATCTTCTCCCCATCATTAATTCCTGCCCATTATCATCAATACCTGCCCATTATCATCATCTTCTCCCAATCATCATCAATGCCTCCCCATTATCAGCAATGCCTGCCCATCATCATCTTCTCCCCATCATCAATGCCTGCCCATTATCATCATCTCCCCATCATCATCATCAATGCCTCCCCATTATCAGCAATGCCTGCCCATCATCACACACAGACAGCACACAAGCACTCTCTCACATACACACACACACACATACACACATACATACACACACAAAGCACAGCACTACATACACAGAGACACACACACACACGTCTTACCTGTCCGGCGTCCCCGCACTCTCTGCCACAGCCGGCCGCTGAATGGTGACGTTATTCAGCGGCGCTGCTGTGAGAGGAAGCGCCGGCGCCCCCTGGAGCCCGGAGCTGCGGCAGCGGAGGCACGGGAGAGGTAAGTATTGTGCCAGCTGATGCCGGGGCCTTGAGCAAGCGGGGGGGCCCAGTGGCGGCGCTGACACCGCTCTCCTCCGCTAACGGGCGCGGGGGTGCCAGACTGCGAGTGGGCCCCCCCGCCTGCTCAGGGCCCCTGCACTTGCCCGGGTGTGCCGGGTGCTGACGCCGGCCCTGCTCTGAGGGTAAGTTTATGTATGGGGTCAGGAGGCGTTTACAGTGTGAATGTAGCAGTGCTGTAGTGTGTGAGAGGTGTACGGAGTGGAGCCATGTGTATACGAAGTGTACGGAGCGGAACCGTGTGTGTACGAGGTGTACGGAGCGGAGCCGTGTGTGTACGAGGTTTACGGAGCGGAGCCGTGTGTGCGAGGTGTACGGAGCGGAGCCGTGTGTGCGAGGTGTACGGAGCGTAGCCGTGTGTGTGTACGAGGTGTACAGTGCGTAGCCGTGTGTGAACGAGGTGTACAGAGCAGAGCCGTGTGTGTACGAGGTTTACGGAGCGGAGCCGTGTGTGCGAGATGTACGGAGCGGAGCCGTGTGTGCACGAGGTGTACGGAGCGGAGCCGTGTGTGCACGAGGTGTACGGAGCGGAGCCGTGTCTGTACGAGGTGTACGGAGCGGAGCCGTGTGTGTACGAGGTGTACGGAGCGGAGCCGTGTGTGTACGAGGTTTACGGAGCGGAGCCGTGTGTGCGAGGTGTACGGAGCGGAGCCGTGTGTGCACGAGGTGTACGGAGCGGAGCCGTGTGTGCACGAGGTGTACGGAGCGGAGCCGTGTCTGTACGAGGTGTACGGAACGGAGCCGTGTGTGTACGAGGTGTACGGAGCGGAGCCGTGTGTGTACGAGGTGTACGGAGCGGAGCCGTGTGTGTACGAGGTGTACGGAGCGGAGCCGTGTGTGCGAGGTGTACGGAGCGTAGCCGTGTGTGTGTACGAGGTGTACAGAGTGTAGCCGTGTGTGAACGAGGTGTACGGAGCGGAGCCGTGTGTGTACGAGGTTTACGGAGCGGAGCCGTGTGTGCGAGGTGTACGGAGCGGAGCCGTGTGTGCACGAGGTGTACGGAGCTGAGCCGTGTGTGTACGAGGTGTACGGAGCGGAGCCGTGTGTGCGAGGTGTACGGAACGGAGCCGTATGTGTACGAGGTGTACGGAGCGGAGCCGTGTGTGTACGAGGTGTACGGAGCGGAGCCGTGTGTGTACGAGGTGTACGGAGCGGAGCCGTGTGTGTACGAGGTGTACGGAGCGGAGCCGTGTGTGTACGAGGTGTACGGAGCGGAGCCGTGTGTGTACGAGGTGTACGGAGCGGAGCCGTGTGTGTACGAGGTGTACGGAGCGGAGCCGTGTGTGTACGAGGTGTACGGAGCGGAGCCGTGTGTGTGTACGAGGTGTACGGAGCGGAGCCGTGTGTGTGTACGAGGTGTACGGAGCGGAGCCGTGTGTGTGTACGAGGTGTACGGAGCGGAGCCGTGTGTGTGTACGAGGTGTACGGAGCGGAGCCGTGTGTGTACGAGGTGAACGGAGCGGAGCCGTGTGTGTACGAGGTGTACGGAGCGGAGCCGTATGTGTGTACGAGGTGTACGGAGCGGAGCCGTGTGTGTGTACGAGGTGTACGGAGCGGAGCCGTGTGTGTGTACGAGGTGTACGGAGCGGAGCCGTGTGTGTACGAGGTGTACGGAACGGAGCCGTGTGTGTACGAGGTGTACGGAGCGGAGCCGTGTGTGTGTACGAGGTGTACGGAGCGGAGCCGTGTGTGTACGAGGTGTACGGAGCGGAGCCGTGTGTGTAAGAGTTGGATGGAGCAGAGCCGCGCGTGTACGAGATGCACGGAGCTAAGCTGCAGATGTACGAGGTGAGCGGAGCTGCGCGTGTACGAGGTGCACGGAGTGGAGCCGTGTGTACGAGGTGGATGTAGCAGTGCTGTGTGTGTACGAAACGGAGCCCTGTGTGTGTGAAGTGTACGGAGCTGAGCCGCTCAGCTCCGTACACACAGGGCTCCATGCTTGAGCCGTGTGTGTATGGATGGAGCCTTGTGTGTATGTAGCGGAGCCGCATGTGTTATGTTTCGGTAGCTGAGGAGTGCAGGTAAAAAAGGCTATACACCAGAGCAGTTGGAATCTATGGGATTGCAGTACCCTGACTAACCACCACAACTAGAGGCAGCCGTGGAGCGTTCCTACGTTGGTCCTAGACGCCTCGTCACAGCCTGAGAAACTAACTACACCTAAAGATAGAAATAGGAAAGCTATCTGCCCCGGAGCAGAACCCCAAAGATAATAGAAAGCCCCCAAACATGTAATGGCGGTTAGACAAGAGGAAATACTGACACAGAAAGAAAATAGAATGAGCAAACGCTGGGGCCCAAACTATCTAAATAGAAAAGGACAGGAAGGGTACTTACTGCAATCCCAGAAAACCCTGAAAAACACCAACTCTACTAATTTCAAAATCACCTGAGATCACACGACCTCTACCACCTAAATTAGCTCTCTGGTGTAACAAAATCAAAACAGCAGCCACTGAAAAAACTGGAAAAAGCAAAAGAACAAAACTCAGTGGCTGAACTAAACTGAGAAGGCAGAAGCCCCCGGAGGGGACCCAGAAGGCCCCCAAAGAAGTGCAGGACAAAATGCAAAAATATAGCAACAACACAAAAGAAGAAAAATTCTTATCTGGTAGCAGGAGATGCAGACACGACACAGCAGGCTACAAGGGAAACTGGAATGAAGGATTCAGACCAGAACAATTGATCACCGGCAACCCTGATGGGAAAATGACTCCCTTATATAAGACCAGTCAGTAACACCTGATTCCCAGTCCTCACAATCTTCACTAGTACCGCTTGTAACCACCAGAGGGAGCCTCTGCTCAGAACTCATCTCAAACCCATTCACAACAGTACCCCCCCCTTGAGGAGGGGTCACCGAACCCTCATTTGAGCAACCAGGTCGGTCAGGATGAGTTCTATGATACGCACGGATAAGTCTCCTAGCATGGATGTCCGAAGCAAACACCCAAGAATTGTCTTCCTGACCATAACCTCTCCATTTAACCAAATACTGGAGTTTCCGTCTAGAAAAACGAGAATCCAATATTTTCTCAACCACATACTCCAGATTGCCCTCAACCAAAACAGGGTCAGGAGGCACAGCAGCAGGAACCACTGGCTCAACAAACCTCTTCAACAAGGACTTGTGGAACACGTTATGGATCTTAAATGTCCCTGGAAGAAGCAAACGAAAAGAAACAGGATTAATAATCTCCATGATCTTAGAAGGTCCAATGAACCTAGGCTTAAATTTAGGAGATGCTACTCTCATAGGAATATTCTTTGAGGACAACCAGACCAAGTCCCCCACTCTAAACCGAGGACCATCAGTCCTATGCCGGTTAGCAAACCGCTGGGCCTTCTCCTGAGAGAGGGACAACCTCTCCACTACCTGGTCCCAAATCTGTTGCATACGCTCCACAACAGAGTCAACACCTGGACAGACAGAAGCCTCCGTCTGTCCTGAAGAAAATCGAGGGTGAAACCCAGAATTACAGAAAAACGGAGACATCAAAGTGGCAGAGCTAGCCCTATTATTAAGAGCAAACTCAGCCAAAGGCAAAAAAGAGACCCAGTCATCCTGATCAGCAGACACAAAGCATCTAAGATAAGTCTCCAATGTCTGGTTTGTTCTCTCAGTTTGACCATTGGTCTGAGGATGAAATGCCGAGGAGAAAGACAATTGAACACCCAGTTTAGAACAAAAAGTCCTCCAAAATTTGGAAACAAACTGGACTCCTCTGTCAGACACAATGTTCTCAGGAATGCCGTGTAAACGAACCACGTGCTGAAGGAACAACGGCACCAATTCAGAGGAGGAAGGCAACTTAGGTAATGGCACAAGATGTATCATTTTGGAAAACCTATCACAAATTACCCAGATGGTGGTCATTCTCTGAGAAACAGGAAGATCGGAAATGAAATCCATAGAGATATGGGTCCATGGTCTCTTGGGCACAGGCAATGGCATCAATAAACCACTAGAGCGAGAGCAAGGCTTGGAGCGAGAGCAAGTCCCGCAGGACTGCACAAATTCCCTGACATCACGAGACAAGGTAGGCCACCAAAAGGACCGACTAACCAAGTCTCTGGTACCAAAAATTCCGGGATGCCCAGCCAATGCGGAACAATGAATCTCAGACATCACACTCTTTTTCCATTGGTCCGGGACAAACAATTTTCCAACAGGGCAGCGCTCGGGCCTATCCTCCTGACACCCCTCCAGAGCAAGTCTCAAATTGGGCGAGATGGCGGAAAGAACTACACCCTCTTTCAAAATAACAGAAGGATCAGATAACTCAGGAGAGTCCGCAAGGAAACTCCTCGAGAGGGCATCCGCCTTAACATTCTTAGTGCCAGGAAGAAAGGAAACCACAAAATTAAAACGTGTGAAAAACAAGGCCCACCTGGCCTGTCTGGGATTGAGTCATAGAATCATAGAATCATAGAATGGTAGAGTTGGAAGGGACCTCCTGGGTCATCTGGTCCAACCCCCTGCTCAAAGCAGGATTCTCTAAATCATCCCAGACAGATGTCTATCCAGCCTCTGTTTGAAGACTTCCATTGAAGGAGAACTCACCACCTCTTGTGGCAGCCTGTTCCACTCATTGATCACCCTAACTGTCAAAAAGTTTTTCTAATATCTAATCTGTGTCTCCTCCCATTCAGTTTCATCCCATTGCTTCTAGTCTTTCCTTGCGCAAATGAGAATAAAGATGATCCTTCTATAATGTGACAGCCCTTGAGATATTTGTAGACAGCTATTAAGTCTCCTCTCAGTCTTCTTTTTTGCAAGCTAAACATTCCCAAATCCTGCAACCGTTCCTCATAGGACATGGTTTGCAGACCAGTCACCATTCTGGTGGCTCTTCTCTGAACTTGCTCCAGTTTGTTGATGTCTTTTTTAAAATGTGGTGCCCAAAACTGGACACAGTATTCCAGATGAGGTCTGACCAAAGAGGAGTAGAGGGCAATAATGACCTCACGTGATCTAGACTGTATGCTTCTGTTGATACATCCTAGAATTGCATTTGCCTTTTTTGCTGCTGCATCACACTGTTGACTCATGTTAAGTCTGTGATCAATTAGTATACCCAAGTCTTTTTCACATGTGCTGTTACTTAGCCCTATTCCTCCCATTTTGTATATGCTTTTTTCATTTTTATTGCCCAGATGTAGTACTTTGCATTTTTCCCTGTTAAAATCCATTCTGTTAGTTGCTGCCCACTGCTCCAGTTTATGTATATCTTTTTGAATCCTCTCTCTCTCTTCTCTAGTATTAGCTACCCCTCCTAGCTTTGTGTCATCAGCAAATTTGATCAGTTTACCCTCAATTCCTTCATCTAAATCATTGATAAAGATGTTGAACAATACAGGGCCCAAAACAGAGCCTTGTGGTACCCCACTTGAGACATTCTTCCAACTGGATGTGCAGCCATTTACAACCACTCTTTGGGTCCGATCACTAAGCCAGTTATGAATCCACCTAACAGTTGCCTTGTCCATTCCATACTTAGTCATTTTTTCAATAAGGATTGTGTGAGATACTTTGTCAAATGCTTTGCTGAAGTCAAGATATACTATATCTACAGCATTTCCCTGATCCACCCAGTCAGTGATTCTGTCATAGAAGGAAATTAAGTTAGTCTGACATGACTTATTAGTTACAAACCCATGCTGACTCTGTTTAATCACTTCATTCTTATCCAGGTACTTGCATACATGTTCTTTAATAATTTGTTCAAAGATCTTTCCTGGTATAGAAGTCAGACTCACCGGCCTGTAGTTCCCTGGGTCCACCTTCTTCCCCTTTTTGAAGATAGGAACAACATTTGCTCTTCTCCAGTCTTCTGGGACTTCTCCTGTTCTCCAAGAATTTTCAAAGATTATGGACAGTGGTTCAAGAATTTCTTCTGCTATCTCCTTCAGTACCCTGGGGTGTAATTCATCTGGACCTGGAGACTTGAATTCATTTAGGTTAGCTAAGTGTTTCCTCACTGTCTTTCTGTTTATAGATATCCTGGATTCTTCTATTCCTTTAATAGGACAGTGAAGATCAGTTGATGTTACATTTCCTTTCTGAGAGAAAACAGATGCAAAATAGGAATTTAAAAGTTCAGCCTTCTCAACATCCTGACTTACCATTTCATCATTTTCATCCTGTAAAAATCCTATAGCATCTTTGACTTTTCTTTTACTTTTGACGTATCCCCAAAATCCTTTTTTGTTGCTTTTGACGTCACTTGCAAGCCTTAATTCATTGTCAGCTTTAGATAATCTGATTTGTGCCCTGCAGGTTCTGCAGACGGCATTATATTCTTCTTTAGATATGCCTCCCTCTTTCCATTTGATAAACATTTCTTTCTTCCTTTTTAGCATGTGTTTAAGTTCTGTGTTCATCCATCCTGGTTTTCTTAAATGCTTCCCATTCTTCCCTCTTTTCGGAATTGTTAACGATTGTGCTTTGAGAATCTCATTTTTCAAGATTTTCCATCCTTCCTGGACATTTTTGTCCTTAAGGATATCCAGCCATTGGATCCCTCCAATTCTCTTTCTGAGTTCCTTAAAATCTGCCTTTCTGAAATCTAACCTTGACGTCTGAGTCTTCACAGGTCTTCCTCCTCTTGTTATCCAAAATTCTAAAATAGCATGGTCACTACCTCCTAGGGTCCCAGCCACTCTTACCTCCTCCACCATTTCCTCCCTGTTTATGAGGATTAGATCCAAGGTAGCAGATCCCCTTGTTTTCTCCATTACCTTTTGGAAGATAAAGTTGTCAGCAAGAGAGGATAAGAATTTCCTGGACCTGTTAGTTTTGCCTGAGAGAGATTCCCAACTAATGTCTGGATAGTTGAAATCTCCCATGACCACTATGTCATATTTTTTGGAGAACTTGGCCATTTGATGCATAAAGAGTTCATCCATATCTTCAGCTTGCACAGGCGGCCTGTAGTAAATGCCTACAATGGTGTCCTTTCCATTGTTCTGTCCTTGTATTCTTACCCAAACAGTTTCCACAGAACTCCCAGTCTCTGAAGCTTCAACCTCTGTGCAGATATACGCTTTTCTAACATACAATGCAACACCTCCTCCTCGTTTATCAAGTCTGTTTCTTGCAAATAAGTTGTAACCTTCTAGCCTTGTATTCCAATCATGTGTATCGTCCCACCAAGTCTCAGTGATTCCAATGACATCATATTTCTTCTCCTGCGTTAGTAGCTCCAGTTCTCCTTGTTTGTTGCCCATGCTTTGTGCATTCGTATAGAAACACTTTAGTTTGTGATTGGTTTCTCTTTCTTCAATATTTTTATTATGTAGATTTTTTTGTCTTTGTTCTTCCCCTTCACTTCTAATAGCAGAGTTCTCAATAGCATTTGTCAGGTGTAAGGCTTTTGCTGGCGTTTTGCTTCCCTTCCCACATTGTTCTAGTTTAAAGCTCTCCTGATGAGTGTAGCAAGGCGACTTCCAAATACATGTTTTCCAGTCTTCGTAAGGTGCACCCCATCTCTAGCAAGTAGTCCATCGTACAGGTAATTCACTCCGTGATCCAGAAATCCAAATCCTTGCTGACGGCACCATCGACGTAGCCAGTTGAGTCGCTTGGCAGATTCCAGATAGACCAGATTCTTATGGTCCGTAACGACCACCACCTGATGTTTGGCTCCCTCCAGCCAATGTCTCCACTCTTCAAAAGCCCACTTCATGGCCAATAACTCCCGATTACCCACGTCATAATTACGTTCAGTTGGAGAAAATTTTCGAGAGAAAAAGGCACAAGGGTTACTTTTAGAGGTCTCTGGATCTTTTTGGGACAAAACGGCACCTGCCCCAATTTCAGAGGCATCAACCTCCACCTGAAATGGCAGAGAAACATCAGGCTGCCGAAGAACAGGAGCAGAAGTGAATCTCTGCTTAAGTTCCTGAAATGCAGAGACTGCCTCAGGAGGCCAATTCACCACATCAGAACCCTTTCTGGTCAAATCAGTTAATGGTTTAACAATAACCGAGAAATTACCAATAAATTTACGATAAAAATTGGCAAACCCCAAAAATCTCTGAAGAGCCTTTAATGAAGTAGGTTGGACCCAATCACAGATGGCCTGAACCTTGACCGGGTCCATTTCAATAACAGATGGGACAAAATGAATCCCAGAAATGAGATCCTCTGTACGCCAAAAAGACACTTTGATCCCTTCACATACAGAGCATTCTCTCTCAAAATCTGGAACACAGTTCGAACATGTTTCACATGAGAGTCCCAGTCATTAAAAAAAATCAAGATATCATCCAAATAAACAATCAGAAATTTGTCCACAAAATCCCTGAAAATGTCATTCATGAAGGACTGGAAGACGGAAGGAGCATTAGTGAGCCCAAAGGGCATCACTAGGTACTCAAAATGCCCTTCAGGGGTATTGAATGCCGTCTTCCATTCATCCCCGTGCTTAATGCGAATAAGGTTATACGCCCCCCTGAGGTCAAGCTTGGTAAACCAAGTAGCGTTTTTCACCCTGGAAAACAGGTCAGAAATCAAGGGTAACGGGTATTGATATTTCACAGTAATATTGTTCAAGAGACGATAATCAATACACGGCCTTAATGAACCATCTTTTTTGGCCACAAAGAAAAAACCGGCACCTAAGGGTGAAGAGGATGGTCTGATATGACCCTTCTCCAATGATTCCTTGATATAAGACCGCATAGCGTCATGTTCAGGTACAGACAAGTTAAAAAGGCGACCTTTAGGGAATTTACTACCCGGCACTAATTCAATAGCGCAGTCATAGCTCCTATGGGGAGGCAAGGATGCAGATTTACTTTCGCTAAACACATCAGAAAAATCAAACAAAAAGTCAGGAACATCCTGAGCCTGGGGGGAGGCAGAAAAAACAGGAGTGTTGGTATTAACACATTGGCAGCCCCAACTGGCCACAGACACAGACTTCCAATCCAAAACAGGATTATGAGACTGCAACCGAGGGAAACCCAGCACGATAATGTCATGCAGATTATATAGAACCAAAAATTTGCAGCACTCCTGGTGATCAGGTTCAACCCTCATTATCACCTGAGTAGAAAACTGGGTTTATTCTCAGCCAAAGGGGTAGAATCGATCCCCAGTAGGGGAATAGACTTCTGTAGGGGTATCAAGGGGAACCCACAACGTTTAGCAAAATCATAATTCATCAGGTTAATAGCTGCTCCAGAATCAACGAAAGCCTGAGCAGAAAATGAGGACAGAGAGCATATCAGAGTGACAGTTAATAAAAACTTAGTCTGAACACTACCCAAGACAACTGAGCGTGCAAAACGTCTTCCCCGCTTAGGGCAGACTGAAATAGCATGAGAGGCATCACCACAGTAGAAACATAACCCATTGCGCTTTCGAAACTCATGACGCTGTGCCCCAGACACCACTCTATCACACTGCATGGTTTCAGGAGCTGGTTCACAAGGCAACACCATTCCACACATACTTCTCCGCTCACGCAAACGTCTGTCAATTTGAATCGCTAATGACATAGAATCATTGAGACCAGAAGGGACAGGGAATCCCACCATAACATCCTTTACATTATCTGACAGACCCTTCCGGAAAAGGGCCGCCAAAGCGTCG
Source organism: Oophaga sylvatica (assembly GCA_033576555.1). Classification (NCBI taxonomy): domain Eukaryota; kingdom Metazoa; phylum Chordata; class Amphibia; order Anura; family Dendrobatidae; genus Oophaga; species Oophaga sylvatica. The sequence goes on from JARQOD010000393.1 coordinate 102,360, forward strand.
TCATTCCATTTGGTCAGGACTGCCCACCTACGGAATCTCTGACAGTATAACTCAGCGTCATCAAGCCCCTGATTTAATGCCAACAAGGCTTTTTCAGCTTGATCAGTGACATTAGGCTCATCGTACAATAACCCCAAAGCCTGAAAAAACGCATCAACATCACTCAAAACAGGATCCCCGGGTATCAGGGAAAAAGCCCAATCCTGAGGATCGCCGCGCAGGAGAGAGATGATAATTTGAACCTGCTGCGCTGCGTTTCCTGAGGACTTAGATTTTAAGGCAAAAAACAATTTACAATTATTTTTGAAATTCTGAAACTTAGCTCGATCCCCTAAAAACAAATCTGGCATGGGGATCCTAGGTTCCACAACAGGCAACCCAGCAAGATAGATAGCAATACTCCGAACCTCAGTGGCAAGCTGATCCACACGGCCAGACAACTGTGCAAACTCCATTGGGAGAAAAGATCCTCCCCAGCACCCAGAGATACAGAGGGAAAAAAAAAAAATGCAACAAACAGAAAAATATCTCTGACAACTCTGACAACCTTTTTTCTATCACAATATTTTTTCCCTTCTGTGAGTACCATACAATTTTCAATTTTTAGGCCGGTGATACTGTTATGTTTCGGTAGCTGAGGAGTGCAGGTAAAAAAGGCTATACACCAGAGCAGTTGGAATCTATGGGATTGCAGTACCCTGACTAACCACCACAACTAGAGGCAGCCGTGGAGCGTTCCTACGTTGGTCCTAGACGCCTCGTCACAGCCTGAGAAACTAACTACACCTAAAGATAGAAATAGGAAAGCTATCTGCCCCGGAGCAGAACCCCAAAGATAATAGAAAGCCCCCAAACATGTAATGGCGGTTAGACAAGAGGAAATACTGACACAGAAAGAAAATAGAATGAGCAAACGCTGGGGCCCAAACTATCTAAATAGAAAAGGACAGGAAGGGTACTTACTGCAATCCCAGAAAACCCTGAAAAACACCAACTCTACTAATTTCAAAATCACCTGAGATCACACGACCTCTACCACCTAAATTAGCTCTCTGGTGTAACAAAATCAAAACAGCAGCCACTGAAAAAACTGGAAAAAGCAAAAGAACAAAACTCAGTGGCTGAACTAAACTGAGAAGGCAGAAGCCCCCGGAGGGGACCCAGAAGGCCCCCAAAGAAGTGCAGGACAAAATGCAAAAATATAGCAACAACACAAAAGAAGAAAAATTCTTATCTGGTAGCAGGAGATGCAGACACGACACAGCAGGCTACAAGGGAAACTGGAATGAAGGATTCAGACCAGAACAATTAATCACCGGCAACCCTGATGGGAAAATGACTCCCTTATATAAGACCAGTCAGTAACACCTGATTCCCAGTCCTCACAATCTTCACTAGTACCGCTTGTAACCACCAGAGGGAGCCTCTGCTCAGAACTCATCTCAAACCCATTCACAACACGCTGTCAGTATTCCGGGTTTTCTAGGTAACTTTGTCAATGATTTTGCCCTTTGTTAAAATGGAGTTTGCTGTTTTGTGTGCCCTACTTCCTGTTCGTTTGTTTAAAACCCGGCTCAGGTGCTGGCTTCACTGCTGGAGTATTCTGCTTCCGTTTCCCTGCAACCCAGCTGCTTTGTTCCTCACAGATCTTTTGTGTATTTACCAGGAAAGTGCATAACCTTATCTTCAGGTGTTTCTCAGCCACAGCAGTTTCTACCCATGGCTCTGGACATTCTCTGCATACGTAAGTTGCACGTACTGTGTTATCACTAAACTGTTGACTTGGGAATTTAACCCTTGGTTCACTCCATCTGATAAGAACTGTGTTTCTGAACTGTTGCTGTTTAACCCTTCGTGCATTACCTCTGGTGAGAGCTGTTGGAACTGTTACTGGAACCTTACTGACATATGAACTTGTTGTTGGACTTCACTGAATTAAGCCACAACTGAGATTAACTTGTTCCTGGACCTCCCTGTGTTTTCTGCATACCTGGATCTGACTCTTCACACACCAGCAGTGTGTAAATCCAGCAACGTTACCTGTGCATCAGACTTACCTTGTGGTCACATTTGTGTGAGGACTCCGTCGTAAGAACTTTACCACCCTCGCTATAGAGGTTCAAGGACTTATATATCCGGATTCATATAACTGGACTTGTGTATATATATATATGGACTCATTGCATGTCACTACGGGTTGTTTGAATATTGTTTTTGGGTGTTTTGCTGTTTCACAAATACATTATTTGCATTCAAAGAAACCCGTCTCTGATTGTTCATTGCCCCACGCTATCAGAATCCTCGAGTTCCTACAATAGTATTACAGGATACTCCAGCCTAAAAAAGAGGATTCTGCTGGGGCAATGACGGAGACACGGGCAGACAAATTGTTCACCATAGTTAACTCCTTGCAGCAGGAGGTGGCGGCTGCACTCAATCAGATTAGAGACTTGGAGTCTCGGGTTAACCACAATGCACAGGGGTTTGGTCAGGCTCTCCAAGATCTACGTGCTAGGTTAGGAGTCCTGGAGGCCTTACCTACTGAGCCTACCTCATCCACCAGTATGCCCAAATTGCCTCCATTCCGTTTTAATGGTGACCGAAGTCAATTCCGTGGGTTTGTTAATCAATGTATATTATTTTTTGATGTACATGCCTCCTACTACCGGTCTGATAGATCTAAGGTTCTATGTATTATTATGTTGTTGACATCACGTGCACTGGCTTGGGCAAATCCTATGGTTGAAAGTCATGATACCCGTCTAAATAATTTGGACAATTTTCTGGCAGCCATGGCGCAAATGTTCGACGATCCCAACCGCCGTGCTACCGCTGAATCTGCCTTGCTTTCCTTACGCCAGGGGAAACGGTCAGTCATAGAATATGTTACTGAATTTAAAAGGTTAGTGGTGGACACCCAGTGGGAAAACAATGCTTTATTACCAATCTTTAGAAAAGGTTTGTCAAATGCAATCAAGGATGAGCTAGCTCGTTCAGAGTCTCCACAGGAGTTTGAATTGTTTATACAGCACTGTGTACGTATTGATATCCGTTTAACTGAACGCAGACAAGAAAAATGGGCCGCTGTAAATCGCATTACTAATTACTCTCTTCCGTCCAGGGAAACCACAGGCAAAAACCCGCGAGAGGCTGAGGAGGTGCCTATGCAGGTGGACTCACTGCAGAGACGTGAGAATAATGAACGCCGCGAACACCGTCTCCGTGAGCGCTTATGTTTCTATTGTGGTCAATCGGACCATTTCCTCATCAATTGTCCTAAATGTCCTAGGCGACCCAACAAGGTGTTGGCGGTAGTAGGGGATTATGATAACACAGACGCTGAGTCTGAAGTTTCGGAAACCAGTCTACATCTAGATGCGGTTTTTCCCCCAATACTGATGCCGACTTCCCCTAAAGATCAAGGGGAGAAATATTCACATTGTTCTCTTCCTATACAGATTCAGTGGGAGGAACAGTGGATATCAAGTTCTGCCATGATAGACTCTGGAGCAGGTGGGAATTTCATGGATTCTTCTTTTGCAAAGGAACATGGTATAAAGACACAACTAAGAGCTTCACCAATCACTATGGAAACGGTGGATGGTTCCCCATTAGTTTCTGGACCTGTAGATCGGGAGACAGTGCCTCTGGAGTGTAAGATGGAACCAGACCATCAAGAAACACTTTCATTCATGTTAATATCTTCTCCTCATTTTCCTGTAATTTTAGGAATTCCCTGGTTACGGTCACAAAATCCAATCATCAATTGGGAAACCAAGGAGATAACCTTTCTCCCGAAGTGCAGTTCTACCATCAGTCCAACTGTAGCGGCTCCAGTTACCCAGAACTTGGAAGAGGTGATACAGGTACCTACTCTCCCTCTGATTTATCAGGAATTCTCAGACATTTGTGATAAAAGGAAGGCAGATCAACTTCCCCCACATAGACCGTATGACTGCCCCATAGAATTGCTTCCTGGAGCAGCGATTCCTTTCGGCCATGTTTACCCGTTGGCGGCTCCGGAATTAAAATCTTTACGAGAGTATATAGATGAGAATTTAGCCAAGGGGTTTATCCGACCATCTTCTTCACCAGCGGGAGCTCCAATATTCTTTGTAAAGAAGAAGGATGGTACTCTAAGACCCTGCATTGACTACCGGGAGTTAAATAAGGTAACCATTCGTAACAGGTACCCGTTGCCCCTAATTCCAGAATTGTTGGAAAGAGTTCGCCAGGCCAAAGTATTTACCAAATTAGATCTTCGTGGGGCATATAATTTACTCCGTATACGGCCCGGAGACGAATGGAAGACAGCTTTTAGATGCCGGTATGGACATTTTGAATATTTGGTGATGCCATTCGGACTCTGTAACGCTCCTGCTGCTTTTCAACATTTAGCCAACGACATTTTCAGGGATTTATTGGACCAATATGTGGTAATTTACCTTGATGACATCTTAATCTTTTCTGACTCCTTACAGGAACATCAGGAACATGTCAAGACCGTACTTAGACGTTTGAGAGATAATCATTTGTACATCAAACTCGAAAAGTGTGAGTTCCATTGTTCTGAAATTCAATTTTTAGGCTATGTTATCTCGCCTCAGGGATTGAATATGGAGTCCAGCAAGATCCAGGCAATCTTGGACTGGCCGGTACCAGGAAACATTAAGGAGGTACAACGATTCATTGGCTTTGCTAACTTTTATAGACGGTTTATCCGAAATTTTTCAGAAATTGTCCGTCCCATCACTCTCCTCACCAAGAAGGGGAAGAAGTTTGAATGGTCTTCGCAAGCTCAGGAAGCCTTTGATCGCCTGTAGGGTTGTTTTACCACGGCTCCAATATTGATGCATCCGGATCCTGCACAGCCTTTTATCGTGGAGGTGGACGCGTCTGACTGTGCATTGGGAGCTATCCTCTCACAACGTACCGGAGACAAAGGTTTGCTGCACCCGTGTGCCTTCTTCTCTCGTAGGTTATTTTCTGCAGAACTGAACTATGATGTGGCAGATAAGGAACTTTTGGCAATTATTTCTGCCTTTAAGGAATGGAGACACCATTTGCAGGGGGCAACTCAGCAGGTAGTAGTACTCACGGATCATCGCAATTTGGAATTCCTTAAGTCTGCCAGGTGTCTTTCTCCTCGACAAGCTAGGTGGAGTTTGTTCTTGAACCAGTTTAATTTTATTATTTCGTACCGCCCAGGTTCACGTAATGGGAAAGCTGACGCATTATCCCGAATCCATACCGTGGATTCCGTGCCTGGGACCCCGTCGAAGACCATCTTGTCGGAGGCCAATTTCGTTGGAGTGCTCCGGAACCGGGACTTGTGGCAGGAGATCAAGCTGGCCTATGACGGTGACGTATTTCTTGCAGCTCCACCTGACAATGTGAATCTTGTCCTTCGGAATGGTGTGTGGCTTAGAGATCGATGTATTTATGTCCCAGAGGCTGTAAGACTTCGAGTTCTCAAATTGGTCCACGACTCTAAATTGGCTGGTCATAGGGGGGTACAGAAGACGCAGGAATTGTTAACTCGTTTTTTTTGGTGGCCTACCTGCTTGAAGGATGTGAATGACTATGTCCGCTTTTGTGAAGTTTGTGCCCGGTACAAGGTTCCTCGCGTTTCACCTACTGGTCTTCTTAAACCGCTACCTGTACCGTCTCGCCCTTGGGGGTCTATTTCGATGGACTTTATTGTGGAGTTACCCACCTCTGGTGGTAAAAATACTATTTTGGTGGTAGTAGATCGTTTAACGAAAGCTGCTCATTTCATTCCGTGTGCTGGTCTTCCCTCAGCTACAGAGACAGTAGATCTAGTTATCCAGAACATTTTCCGGCTGCATGGGGTACCAGATGACATCATTTCTGACCGGGGAATACAATTTACCTCTAGATTTTGGAAAGGATTTTGTTCTGCGCTCCACATTAATGTTTGCTTGTCTTCTGCATACCATCCTCAGACCAACGGGCAGACCGAACGGACAAATCAAACCTTGGAGCAATATCTACGCTGTTACGTCAGTCATTTGCAGGACGATTGGCTGAAGCTACTTCCTCTAGCGGAATTTTCGTACAACAACTCCCAAAGCAGTTCCACGAAGGTAACGCCTTTTTTTTGCCAACCTGGGTTATCATCCAAGTATTTTGCCTAGGTCTCCGGTTACGATTTCGGTACCAGCGGTTGAAGACAGAGTGACGGCGTTGCAACGTAATCTTGAAGTTTTGAAGTACTCCCTGACCACAGCACAGGAGCGTTACAAGAAGTCGGCCGATAGATTCCGGAAACCAGCACCTATGTATAAGGTAGGATACTCAGTTTGGTTGTCCACCAAGAATCTAAAATTGGGTGTTCCTTCGCAGAAACTGGGACAGAAATTCATCGGTCCATTCAAGATCACTGGGATTGTGAGCTCTGTTGCCTGTCGGTTGAAGCGACCACGGACTTTAAAGGTACACCCAGTATTTCATGTTTCCTTATTAAAACCAGTCTCTCCTAACACGTTTCAGGGACGTATCGTACCTCCCCCTCCACCAGTGTTGGTTGATGGCGAAGAACAATTCGTGGTACAGGATATTGTTAATTCGAGACTTCATAGAAACCGGCTTCAGTATCTAGTTAGATGGCAAGGTTACTCTCCTGAAAATGATTCTTGGGAACCAGTAAGTAACATCAATGCACCTCTGAAGATTGCTCAGTTTCATCGGAGATACCCGGACAGGCCTGGTCCAGGACCGTCCGGAGGCCATCTTTAGGGGGGGAGTAATGTCAGTATTCCGGGTTTTCTAGGTAACTTTGTCAATGATTTTGCCCTTTGTTAAAATGGAGTTTGCTGTTTTGTGTGCCCTACTTCCTGTTCGTTTGTTTAAAACCCGGCTCAGGTGCTGGCTTCACTGCTGGAGTATTCTGCTTCCGTTTCCCTGCAACCCAGCTGCTTTGTTCCTCACAGATCTTTTGTGTATTTACCAGGAAAGTGCATAACCTTATCTTCAGGTGTTTCTCAGCCACAGCAGTTTCTACCCATGGCTCTGGACATTCTCTGCATACGTAAGTTGCACGTACTGTGTTATCACTAAACTGTTGACTTGGGAATTTAACCCTTGGTTCACTCCATCTGATAAGAACTGTGTTTCTGAACTGTTGCTGTTTAACCCTTCGTGCATTACCTCTGGTGAGAGCTGTTGGAACTGTTACTGGAACCTTACTGACATATGAACTTGTTGTTGGACTTCACTGAATTAAGCCACAACTGAGATTAACTTGTTCCTGGACCTCCCTGTGTTTTCTGCATACCTGGATCTGACTCTTCACACACCAGCAGTGTGTAAATCCAGCAACGTTACCTGTGCATCAGACTTACCTTGTGGTCACATTTGTGTGAGGACTCCGTCGTAAGAACTTTACCACCCTCGCTATAGAGGTTCAAGGACTTATATATCCGGATTCATATAACTGGACTTGTGTATATATATATATGGACTCATTGCATGTCACTACGGGTTGTTTGAATATTGTTTTTGGGTGTTTTGCTGTTTCACAAATACATTATTTGCATTCAAAGAAACCCGTCTCTGATTGTTCATTGCCCCACGCTATCAGAATCCTCGAGTTCCTACAATAGTATTACACACGCATGTGTACGAGGTGTATGCTGCAAAGCCGCATGTGTACAAGGTTTACGGAGTGGAGTCATGTGTGTACAAGGTGTACAAAGCGTGGCTGCGTGTGTACAAGGTGTATGGAGTGGAGCCTTGTGTGTGCGAGGTGGACGGAGTGGAGCCGTGTGTGTACGAGGCATACAAAGCGGAACCGTGTGTGTATGAGGTGTGCAGAGCTGTGCGTGTACAAGGTGTATAGTGGGGAGCATTCATACCTCCCAACCATCCTGAATTCAGCAGGACACTCCCGATTTTGAGAGTCTGCCTCACTGTCCCGGCCGGGAGCTTTTCCCGTGGACACAGGAGTACATGCCGGAGCCCCGAAGAACACTTTAAAACTCGCACGTGATGTTCCACCAGAAGTGACGTGCTGGAAGATGACCGGAAATGAGATTAATTTTGGGAGGAGATTGTGACGGAACCAGGGTGGATAAAAATCAATGATTTTTTTAAAAAAATCAAAAAAATCGGATTTTTTTGATTTAAATCGGATTTTTTTGATTTAAATCGGATTTTTTTCAATAAACTGCTTTTTGAGGAAAATATTTTACCATCCAAAGGTTCTTCCATCATGAGATAAAGCGGAGTTGTTTTTTAATAAAGGCTGTATATGTGTAACATTCACAATGCCATGCTCTTCCAGAGGTTTCTGTAGGATTAGTGGGCAGTTTCTCTCCTATATTATCACAGACGCTCGCTTTACTTACGCAGTTCTCAAAACTGAATTTGACTCCACAGAGGTCCCAGCCTCTTCTTCACGGCAAAAATGTTACAACATGAACAGAGTTGAGAAAAAGACCTTAATCCTATTGTTCTACAAACCTATATGAATACAGAATCAACCCCTTCAGTGCCAAGTCCAAGAAGTTAGACAATATGTTTCTGATTGTTTGGAGTGGAATAGATCTGCACAACACAAGAAGAATGTGAATCTAAGTGTGAGGAGGAGGAAGGGCAAGCAGACAAGAAAATGAAAGTGAAACTTTGAGCACAATACTGCAGCATAGCCACAGACAGACAAGTCTGGATCTGTTTGTGTGTACGATCTGAGGTTTATTACATTCTTTCCTTATAATGGCAGCAGGCCGTAAAAGAGACCTAGTTTGGGAATATTTTAATGAAGCTCCTTCGCCTGTCGGTAAGGCAGGCATGCGTGCAAAATGCAAACGATGCAACAAAGAGATGCAAGGCCTGGTGGCGCGAATGAGGCAACATCATGAGAAGTGCGGTGATGAAGATGACCAAAGAAACACTTCTGAACAGGCAGGATGTACATGTGAACAGAAATTCAAATGTCTAGTACGCAGTTTGGTCACTGACAATGCTGCAAACGTATCCAAGATGAGAAGAAATTTAGAAGAGCAGGGAGGGAATACAAAGCTAATAACATATGGTTGCAGTGCTCATTTGCTGCACCTCTTAGCCAAAGACTTAAGTGTTCCAGAAATAAAGGCTAATGTTGAAATTGCTAAATACTTCCGTAATAATCATTTTGCTGCAGCAGCACTGAAAAGGATGGGTGGAACCAAGCTAACGCTCCCACAAGATGTTAGATGGAACTCTGTGGTGGACTGTTTTGAGCAGTATATCAAAAACTGGCCTATTCTGATGACACTTTGTGAAGAAAATCGAGATAAAATAGATGGCACTGTCACGGCCAAAATCCTCAACATTGGGCTTAAGAGAAATGTTGAACATATGCTGAGCTTCCTGAAACCCATCTCTCAAGCTTTAAACAAAATACAGAAAAATAGCTGTTTTATTGCGGATGCTGTTGAAATTTGGAAGGAACTGAGTGAACACTTAAAAACAGAACTACACATGGACAGAATTAAATTACAAGCAGTAAACAAACGAATGGGACAAGCACTGACTCCAGCTCATTTTTTGCCAAATATTTTCAATATCCAATATCAGGGTCAAAACCTAAGTGCTGAGGAAGAGGAGTTTAGCTATGACATGGGTATCCAGCAATCATCCATCTTTAATGCCAACTATAATAAACTTCAGAGCTAAGGGGGAACCCTTCAAGAAATATATGTTTGCTGAAGATATTTTAAGGAAGGTCACACCAGTAAACTGGTGGAAGTCACTTAAGCGCTTGGATTTAGAGACTGTTCAAGTAATGATTTCACTTTTAACAGCAGTAGCTTCTTCTGCAGGCGTTGAAAGAATATTCTCTTCCTTTGGACTCATTCATTCTAAATTGAGAAATCGGTTGGGACCCAATAAAGCAGGAAAGCTTGTTTTTCTTTTCCAGATTATGAATAGGAACAAAGAAGAAGATGATGAAGATGACGACGAGTGAGCTACAGAGGACAGCAGGGACAGTAGTATTTAAGTTTTTCATGTGTCGGCTGGGCTGACAGTCTAAGTTTCTTAAAATATATATACATTTTGTTTAGCCAAATTAGTTAACAAACATAGATGTTTGTTTAAGCAAATAACTTATGCTGTAATGTTATTGTTTCAGTTGAATAAATCTATTTAAATTGTTATTAAGGTCAGGATTATTTTTCTCCTTCCTAAAGGGTATGCCACACTGAACAATATCGCTAACGGGATCGCTAAAAAACGTCACTATTTAGCGATCCCGTTAGCGATGTTGTTCAGTGCGGCAGCTGCCAGCGACGAGCTTCCTGCTGTGATCTCGCTCGTCGCTGGAATCGTTCCGGACCCTATTTTCTCGTCGGCGCTCCCGCTGGGTAAGTATATATCGCTAGTGTGGCACCTTTTCTTAGCGATTTAGCGGTACTTTTGTACCGCTAAAGTCGTTAAGAAGATCGCTAACGGCGATAGCGTCGTTAACTATATCGCTAAATGTGGCCGCACTTAGCGATATAGAAACAATCCCGCTAGCGATCGCATTAGTATGCGTCGTTATCGTGATCGCTAGCGGGATTGTTTAGTGTGGCAGTACCTTAAGTACAACAGAACAGTGGTGTCCAAATATGAATGATTAACCCATTAAACTGGGGAGAAAAAAGTAATATAAAAAGTGATTCTAAAAATCTTCATCTACTTGCATGTTAAAGTAGCAAGAACTAGTTTAGGTAGAAACTTTGATTTAAATCACTGATTTAAATCAAGCCTTACTGACTAGTGATTTAAATCGTGATTTAAATCGTGATTTAAATCAGTTTGATTTAAATCAAATCCACCCTGGACGGAACCATGGAGGCACTTCAGGGAGTGCTTCAGATCCATCACCGTGTCCTCGCCTTGGAATCGGTGATGTCGGCCATGTGAGCGGATCATGATATGTCCTGCACCGGGAGGCTTTGGTGGGCACTACAATGGGAGCCAGGCTGCTATAGTATCTTTATAGAATCTTTATTTCTTTCTCTCTCTGTTTCTTTCTCTCTCTCTATTCTTTCTTTCTCTCTTTGTTCTTTCTTTCCCTTCTTTCTCTCTCTCCCTCTGTTGTTTCTTTCTTTACCCTCTTTCTTTTTTCTCTCTGTTCTTTTTTCTGTCCCCTCTTTCTTTCTCTCTCTGTTTCTTTCTTTTTCTCTATCTCTCTGTTCTTTCATTCCCCTCTTTCTTTTTCTTTCTTTCTTTATTTCTTTTTTTCTCTCTTTCTGTTCTTTCCCCTCTTTCTTTCTTTCTCTCTGTTCTTTTGTCTTTCTCTCTCTCTTCTTTCTTTCCCCTCTTTTTCTTTCTTTCTTTCTCTCTGTTCTTGCTTTCCCCTCTTTCTTTCTTTCTTTCTTTTCTCTCTGTTCTTTCTTTCCCCCTCTGTCTTTCTCTGTTCTTTATTTCCCCTCTTTCTTTCTCTCTCCTCTCTGTTCTTTCTTTCTTCTCTTTCTTTTTCTCTCCTCTGTTCTTTCCCCTCTTTCTTTCTTCTTTCTTTCTTTTCTTTCTTTCTATATTTCTTTCTTTCTCTCTGTTCTTTCTTTCCCTCTCTCTCTGTTCTTTCTTTCTTTCCCCTCTTTCTTTCTCTCTCTCTGTTCTTTCTTTCCCCTTTCTTTCTTTCTCTCTCTCTGTTTTTTCTTTCCCCTTTCTTTCTTTCTCTCTCTGTTCTTTGTCCCCTCTTTCTCTCTCTATTCTTTCTTTCTTTTCTATCTGTTCTTTCTTTCACCCTCTGTCTTTCTTTCTCTGTTCTTTCTTTCCCCTCTTTCTCTCTCCCTCTCTGTTCTTTCTTTCTCTCTCCCTCTCTGTTCTTTCTTTCTCTCTCTGTTCTTTTTCCTCTTTCTTTCCTTCTTTCTTTCTCTGTTCCTTCTTTCCCCTCTGTCTTTCTTTCTCTCTCTGTTCTTTCTTTCCCCTCTTTCTTTCTCCCTCTGTTCTTTCTTTCCCCTCTTGCTTTCTCTCCCTCTCTGTTCTTTCTTTCCCCTCTTTCTTTTTTTCTCTCTGTTCTTTTTTTCTGTCCCCTCTTTCTTTCTTTCTTTCTCTGTTCTTTCTTTCTCTCTGTTCTTTCTTTCCCGTCTTTCTTTCTTTCTCTCTCTGTTCTTTCTTTCCCCTCTTTCTTTCTCTGTCTCTGTTCTTTCTTTCCCCTCTTTCTTTTTTCTCTCTCTGTTCTTTCTTTTTCCTTTGTTTATTTCTTTCTCTCTCTACTTTCTCTCTGTTCTTTGTTGCTTTCCCCTCTTTCTTTCTCTATCTCCTTTCTTTCTGTTTTTTTTCTCTCTCTGTTCTTTCTTTTACTTAGTACCAGTGTGCCCTCAGTAACAGTCAGTGTGATCACCAGTGCTAAATGGGTGTGGTCGGGGCGTGGACATGGTTGTGACTAGTTGTGAAATGGGTGTGGTCAGGGCGTGGCCTTCAAGTTGCCGCAGCGCGCTGTGCGCGCCGCAACCTTTGTCCCTCTTTCCCATCTTCAAAAGTTGGGAGGTATGGAGAACTGAACTGAACTGTTCTTTCCTGTCTTCACCCTCTTTTATATAACTAAAGGAGCTCCCTCTGGTGGTCTTAGGGATGGGTGAAGGTGTGTGCATGTATATTGAGACCTCTAGTGGTGAACTCCTTCTGCGCACCCTTCTGGGAGATATGAATCCAGATGCAGCTGGGCTCCACATTCCCTCCTAGTAAGACTCAGCACTCCCAGGCTGAAAGACATTTTTCAAAACAAAACATCAAACAATAAACAATTTAACTCTTCCCATACGGGAGGTGAGGATCTTGAACTGTTGCTTAGATGAATAAATAACTATATACATAAGTAAAAACAATGGGAATTGAGCAACCGAAAAAGTCCTAGTCTCTGTTGGAAAAAAAGCTGCTCAAAGGTGGGGAAACAAGTAAAAATAATGTCCAATTACTTGTTTTGGTAAGCGAAATATAAAACAAATTAATTAATAACAGATTAAGACATAATGTAAACAACAATATATATATTACATTTGTATACAATGGCTCTAGGTTAACTATCTACATTTGTTAGGCCTTAAGGTACTGCCACACTAAACGAGATCGCTAACGGGATCGCTAAAAAACGTCACTATTTAGCGATCCCGTTAGCGACGTTGTTGTGTGCGGCATCTAGCGACGACGTGGCCCCTGCTGAGATCCTGCTGTGATCTCGTTCGTCGCTGACATCGTTCCGGACCCTATTTTTATCGTCGGCGTCCCACTGGTAAGTATATATCGCTGAGTGTGGCACCTTTTTTTTAGCGATTTAGCGGTATTTTGTACCGCTAAAGTCGTTAAGGAGATCGCTAACCGCGATAGCGTCCCTAACGTCATCGCTAAATTTGGCCGCCACTAGCGATATTGAAACAATCCCGCTAGCGATCGCATTAGTATGCGACGTTATCGTGATCGCTAGCAGGATCGTGTAGTGTGGCAGTACCTTTACTCTCTGTACCTAACAGGTAATTGTCCCCTTGTAATGCATACTGACCTATGTGGTGCAGTGATAGGTGGGGTGCTAGTTAATCTGTCTGCTCTACGTGCAAGTGAATTGTAGAATTGCCTTAACCTCCCTACTGGGCTGGCAAGTATACTGTGAACTGGGGAATCCGGTTCCGTCTCGACAGCGGATCCTTCTTCCTGAGATTCAGCTTCTTGGGATTCCGCTTCTTGAGAATCTGCTTCTTGGGGTTCTGGTGGAGCAGGTTCCTCCAGAACTGACTCTACTGCGGCAACTGGCTCAACTTGATGTAGAGATTCTCCTTGTTGTTGATAGAATTGAAACACAGGGATGATAACGGCTTCTCCAATGAGGGGCCAATCCGCGGGGAAATCTACTAAGTCTGTATGTATGACTTCTTCAGCTTGTTCCTCCTTATCGATGACAGGTTCTTCCTCTTGAAGCTTCAACAAATCTGGACATAACTTTAGGTGATCTTTGGATACAGTTGTAGTCGTTCTTCCTCCATCTTTACTAATTATACACGTTTTCTTGTTGTCAAACCTTGAATTCTGTACAGCGTAGGGCTCTCTTTCCCATTAATCATCGAGTTTGTGCATTCTCCTCTTCCTTTTCAGCACGACTTCACCAGGTACAAAAGGTTCGGCTGGCGCACTTTTGTTGTAGTTATCCTCTTGTTTGTCCCTTACTCTATTGAGACTATCTTCAACACAGGCCTGTACTTTTCTGTACTGTTCCTGTCTGTTTGTGTCCCAATCTTCAGTCACACTGCTTCTGGTTCTACAACACCAAGCTCTAGATCCATGGGCAGCTTCCCTGGTCTTGCCCGCATAAGATAGGCTGGGGTGCAATTGGTGGAACTCACAGATATGTGATTGTACAGATCTACCAAATCAGGTAGTAGGTCTGGCCACCGATTGCTCTCATCGAGTGGTAGTCTTCAGCAGATCAATGATGATGTGATTCATCTTTTCACAGAGACCATTGGTTTGAGGGTGGTACGGTGTGGTTCTTATCTTCTTACATCCATACAAATTACAGAACTCTTTGAACAATTCGGCCTCAAAGGCTGGGCCTTGGTCAGTTAGCACCTGCTCAGGATATCCATGGGGTCTGCAGAAATACGCTTGGAACGTTTTCGCTGCTGTCTCTGCCGTCAGATCTTTGACGGGGAAGACCACCAGGAACCTGGAGTAGTGATCTACCATGGTCAGGGCATATTAGTATCCTGACCGGCTGGGTGACATCTTGACATGGTCCAGGGCTACGATCTCCAAGGGACGAGTCGTCTTGATGGGTTGCAGGGGTGCCTTCTGGCTGATGTAGTCTTTTCTTCGGAGGCTACAGGGTCCACAGTTTTTGCACCATTTCTCAATGGAACTGCGTATTCCCACCCAGTAGAAACGACACTTCAACAGGGTCTCCAGCTTCTTCCAGCCAAAGTGCCCCGCTTGATCGTGGTAGGCTTCCAACACCATCTGGACGTCCGTTCTGGGGACTACTATCTGCCATACCATCTCATGGGTCCTTGGATTGACGTACCTCCGGCACAGCTTCTCACGGTAGATAAACAACCGGCTTCTCTCATTCCACAGCTGCCTTGCTTGTAGAGATGCATCCTTCTCTAAGGAGGAACCTTCTTGAGTTATTAGCTCCTTGATACGGCTGACAACTGGATCACTGTCCTGGGTCTCCTTCCAGCTGTGGTGAGGTAAAGGATTTAACGTCTTACCTCGCTGGCTCCTGCAGGCTCGTTGCTCGTGGACCATCCCATTCTTGTGAAAGGCAGGTAGTTCAATCTCTTCTAGGTCATCCACTTCCTCTTCTGTTTCTGACTCATGAGGCATTCTGGACAGGGCATCAGCATTGGCGTTCTTGCGGCCCGCCCTATACTTGATTGTGAATTGGTAGTTTGACAGCCGAGCCATCGAGCGTTGTTCCATGGCTCCCAGCTTGGCTGTTTCAAGATGCGTCAAGGGGTTATTGTCAGTGTAGGCCGTGAATTTGCTGGAGGCTAGGTAGTGCTTGAACCTCTCGGTAATGGCCCAGACCAGTGCCAGGAACTCCAATTTGAAGCTGCTGTAGTTCTCTGGGTTCCTCTCGGTCGGGTGGAGCTTCCTGCTTGCATATGCGATGACTTTCTCTAGGCCATTTTGCTTCTGACTGAGGAGAGCTCCCAATCCTTCGTTGCTGGCATCATTATACAGCAGGAACGGCTGGCTGTAGTCAGGGTAGGCTAAGATCTCGTCACCTGTCAGGATCTCCTTCATCTCCTTAAATGCCTCATCCTGTGTTACACACGGTCCCAGCGCTGGCTCTGCACTCCGTTCTGCTCACTCACCTGTTCCTCTGCAGCAGTCTGTGCGTGGGCTGAGGTCTCCTGTCCCATCTGCTCCTCGGCGTCCTGTGTCCTCCTCCACTTCCTGGCACGCTGCTAGCAGGCCTCCAGATAGACTGCTTAGGACGCGAGGCCGCGCCCACCGTCTCTCTTAAAGGGCAGCGTGCATTTTTTGAAATAGCTAATTAACCAATGGCTGCACACTCAGTACTATATCTGGTCACTCCACCATTAGGGGAGTGCCGGAGCAACGTGTTCTATCATTGCTACATCCGGTTCTGTTCCTGATCTGTCTGCGCTGCGTTTGCAGTCTCTGTGCTTCGCTTATACTGTTTGTCTCCTCAGATCATTGCTAACCTGTATCTGGCTAACCCGGACTATCTCGGCTATTACTGGCGCAAGTGTCATCCCGTTCCGCCATCAGCCATCCGTACCCGTGGACCGTGACAAGGTCACTGAAGCCAGCCTGCTACCATCTATTCTGGACCAGGACCTTACCCTTCTCCGTCTGGAACCCTCCACGGACTCTGTAAACACCTGTTAACCTTTTGGTCCCTCTGGACAGCTGCCACGTGTCCGGGGTCTAACTGGAGGTAGCACCTGTGTCCTCCGGGTATTCCATTCTGGTCCTGTTCGAGGGCCTTACTACGGGTACCCGGGGCTCACTAGTTAGGCCCCCTTCGGAGCCCCCCGGACCGCGGTCTCGAGGTTCCACATTAAAAAATAAAAACGAATGTGAACTTCACCACCTCTGCCTCCGCTTCCATTCGTTACAGATTGCTCCGGCCATGGAACCCGCTGGATCCCAGAGATCTCTGACCACGGATCTGTGCCAGGAGGTGACCCGTTTGGGAGTTCAACAGGACCAGATCACGACTTATCTACGCAGCTTGTCTACCCGCATGGATTCCTTGGGGTCCTCGTCTGCACCTGACTCTTCTATCAATACTCAGGTACCAGTCCCCATGGCAAGTCAAGGTCCCCGTCTGGCGGCTCCTACCCATTTCCAGGGTGACCCTACTCAGTGTCGGGGTTTTCTCAATCAGTGCACTCTACACTTCAAAATCTTGGGGCATATGTTTGCTTCTGACCGAGCCAAGGTGGGCTTCATCATGTCACACCTGGGAGGAGAGGCCCTCGCCTGGCCAAACCCGCTATGGGAGAGAGGGATCCACTGGTTAACGATCTTCAATCTTTCCTAGAGGCTTTTCGCAGGACTTTCGATGAACCTGGTCGCACCACTTCGACTGCCTCAGCTCTGCTCCGCCTGCGCCAAGGTACTCTCACGGTAGCTCAGTATGCTGTTAAATTCCGCACCCTCTCGTCTGAATTATCGTGGAACAATGAGGCCCTGGTTGCTAACTTCTGGGAAGGCCTATCCGGAAGAATCAAGGATGAGCTGGCGGGACGGGACAGACCTACCCTCTTGGAGGAGTTAATATCCTTGGCAACCCGAATTGACCTGCGTTTTCAGGAGCGTTCTATGGAGATCAAGCGGGACAAAAGGTCCTATCACCTGGACTCTAGTTTGTACAAAACAGGTACCTCGCTTTCCTCCTCCGAGGCCATGGAGGTGGACCATGTAAGTTTGGCCACCCGCCGTCGGGAAGCACGTCGCAAGGAGGGAAGTTGTTACTACTGCTGTAGTTCTGAAGATTTGATCCATTTCTGTCCTAAAAAGTCGGGAAACTCCAGTGCCTAGGTCCGGTAGGAGGGGCCAACCTAGGTAGAGACCAGTCCTCTCCCTCTTTACACATCTCAGTCTCCGTGTCCTATGGAGCAATAAAATTCTCCGAATATTGTCTACTGGATTCTGGAGCTGCAGGGAACTTCATCCAGCAGGCGGTTGTGGATCATTACCGCTTACCTGTCCAGCTTCTTCCTGATCCGTTACAGGTGTCCGCCGTGGATGGCAAACCGCTGACCGAGCCCGTCCAGTTTCAAACTGAGTTGGTGGAACTCCGGGTAGGTCTAATGCATACTGAACGAATGCGATTTTATGTATATCCCGGTTTATCCCATCCCATGCTTTTAGGTTTACCTTGGCTCCAGATGCATGAACCAGTCCTTAATTGGAAAACTGGAGAAGTTCTGCGTTGGGGAGATACCTGCATGAATCGTTGCTTAACCCGGATTCAACCTGTTTCGCCTCCAGTCCAGCCTGATACCCTGCCAGGGTTTCCTTCCGCCTATTGGTCCTTCTCAGACGTCTTTGGGAAAAAGGAGGCTGAGAGACTACCTCCACACAGGTCGTATGACTGTCAGATAGAGCTTCTTCCTGGAGCATCTCCTCCTCGCGGGAGAGTGTATCCCCTTTCACAGGCAGAGACTCAGGCCATGTCGGACTACATCCAAGAGAATCTGGATAGAGGATTTATCCGAAAGTCATCGTCACCGGCAGGAGCTGGATTCTTCTTTGTGAAGAAGAAGGATGGATCCTTGCGGCCCTGCATCGACTATCGGGGTCTAAATCAGATCACGGTAAAAAACAGGTATCCATTACCTCTTATTTCAGAGCTGTTTGATCGTCTCCGAGAGGGCCAAGATCTTCACCAAATTGGACCTCAGAGGGGCCTACAACCTGATCCGAGTCAGAGAGGGGGACGAATGGAAAACAGCCTTCAACACCCGTGACGGCCACTATGAATACCTGGTAATGCCATTCGGCCTAAGCAATGCACCTGCGGTCTTTCAGGAATTTGTGAATGACATTTTCAGGGACTTGCTCTATACTTGTGTCGTGGTTTACCTGGACGATATTTTGATTTTCTCTGCTGACTTGACGTCACACCGGAGGCAAGTACGTCAGGTCTTACAAAGACTGAGAGAGAGCAGGCTATATGCCAAATATGAGAAATGCCTCTTTGAGCAGTCTTCTTTGCCTTTCCTTGGGTACATTGTATCTTCCACAGGATTAAAGATGGATCCGGAGAAGTTGTCTGCAGTTCTCAACTGGCCTCGTCCGTCTGGGCTAAAGGCCATACAAAGGTTCCTAGGGTTCGCCAATTACTACCGGCAATTTATTCCACACTTTTCCACCCGAGTGGCTCCAATCACAGCCTTAACCCGGAAAGGTGTAAACTCTAAGGAATGGTCCTCCGAGGCAGAAGAGGCCTTTGTTTCTCTCAAAAAAGCCTTTGCTTCCGCACCCGTTCTCCATCGTCCTAATTCAAGTGAGCAATTTTTTCTTGAGGTTGACGCTTCTTCCATAGGTGCAGGAGCAGTTCTGACCCAGAAGTCGTCTACTGGGCGGATGATCTCGTGTGTTTTTTTCTCCAAGGTTTTTTCTCCTGCAGAGAGGAACTACTCTGTCGGTGATCGCGAACTGTTGGCCATCAAATTGGCTCTGCAAGAATGGAGACATCTTCTTGAAGGAGCCCATCACCAGGTAATCATATTCATCGACCATAAAAACCTTGCCTATCTCCAATCTGCTTTAAGACTGAATCCCCGTCAGGCCCATTGGGCATTATTTTTTGCCCGTTTCAATTTTGTACTTCATTTTCGTCCAGCTGACAAGAACATCCAGGCAGACGCACTCTCTAGAGCCTTCTTGCCTCCTGAACTGGAGGAAAAACCTCAGCACATTATTGAACCTTCTAAGTTAGTCTCTGTTGCCTCCACTGATCTGGCCCGGCTTCCTCCTGGAAGACTTTCGTGTCCGCTTCTGATCGTAGTCGTGTTCTGCGCTGGGGTCATTCTTCTAAGTTGGCTGGCCATGCTGGTCAGAAAAAGATGCAGCAACTCATCTCCCGTTATTACTGGTGGCCTACCATAGGCAAGGATATCCAGGAGTTCGTCTCAGCCTGTCCTTCATGTGCCCGTAACAAAACTGTTAAACATCTACCAGCCGGCAGGCTTCTGCCTCTTCCGATTCCGTCCGCTCCCTGGCAGCACATCGCGATGAATTTCATCACGGATCTTCCCATTTCTTCTGGCTGCTCAGTGGTATGGGTTGTGGTGGACCGCTTCTCTAAAATGGCTCACTTCGTTCCGCTATCTGGCCTCCGGTCTGCTCCAGAACTGGCCGCTCACTTCATTCAGCACATCTTCCGTCTACATGGATTTCCTCTCCACATCGTGTCCGACAGGGGCGTCCAGTTCACCTCTAAGTTCTGGAGAGGACTCTGTAAAATGGTAAAGATTGAACTAGATTTTTCTGATGCATATCATCCCCAGTCTAACGGGCAAGTGGAGAGGATCAATCAAATCCTGGCTGGATACCTGCGTCACTTCGTCAACGCTCATCATAATAACTGGGTAGAATTACTGCCCTGGGCGGAATTCTCCTACAACAACCAAGTAAGTGAATCTTCTGGAAAGTCTCCTTTTCAGATTGTGTTTGGACTGCAACCCGGAATTCCTCTTCCTGTCTCGGGATTGTCTGATGTTCCGGCAGTCAATACCTTGTCTAAGAATTTCTCGGACATTTGGAGAGAGACCAGGTCGGCTTTGGAGAAAGCTTCTCAACGTATGAAAACGCATGCGGACAAAAGACGTTTGGAGGCTCCCATCTTTCGTCCAGGAGACAAGGTATGGCTCTCCTCCAAGTACATCCGTCTGAAGTTACCATCGTACAAATTGGGTCCCCGTTTCATTGGTCCCTTTGAAGTCTTGAGACAAATCAACCCGGTCTCTTACAAACTGAAATTGCCTAATTCTCTACGTGTACCTAACTCCTTTCATGTTTCCCTCCTCAAACCAGTAGTGTTGAGTTCCTTCTTTAAGGACCCGGGTACCACTCCTGATCCGGTCTCTGAGGATGATGTTTTTGAGGTAAAACATATCTTGGCCTCTAAGAGAGTAAGAGGTAGGATCTATTACCTGGTGGACTGGAGGGTTTTGGTCCTGAGGAGAGGTCTTGGGAGCCTAAAGAGAACATCCAGGCTCCTCTTCTTCTTAAAAGATTTCACGCAGGCTTGAAAAAGAGGGGAGTAAAGAGGGGGATACTGTTACACTCGGTCCCAGCGCTGGCTCTGCACTCCGTTCTGTTCACTCACCTGTTCCTCTGCAGCAGTCTGTGCATGGGCTGAGGTCTCCTGTCCCATCTGCTCCTCGGCGTCCTGTGTCCTCCTCCACTTCCTGGCACGCTGCTAGCAGGCCTCCAGATAGACTGCTTAGGACGCGAGGCCGCGCCCACCGTCTCTCTTAAAGGGGCAGCGTGCATTTTTGAAATAGCTAATTAACCAATGGCTGCACACTCAGTACTATATCTGGTCACTCCACCATTAGGGAGTGCCGGAGCAACGTGTTCTATCATTGCTACATCCGGTTCTGTTCCTGATCTGTCTGCGCTGCGTTTGCAGTCTCTGTGCTTCGCTTATACTGTTTGTCTCCTCAGATCATTGCTAACCTGTATCTGTGTAATGTATGTGATACAGTTCATATAGCGTCTTGTGCTTGGGTGCGATGAAAATACTTGAGACACAGGTTGAAAAAGAAAGTCTTGTATTGCTTCATACAAATTGGCAAAAATAAACATACAGGTTGCAAACACAGAAGCAGGAGACACAGCAGGCCAAAGTAATCTAAGTTCATCAATAACTCTCCACAACAGATTCAGATCTTCTTCTATGTTACCGCAAGTCCATGCAACCGTGAGGCTTTCAAGAGCAGAGTTCAGAGTCCACAAGAGCTCCAGAGTTTCTCAGTAGAAATGGCTGGAGTACAAAGTCCAAGGCTTCAGGAGTCAGAACACAGGTTCACTGCAGGCCAGATTCTGAAGCACTGATTGCTCAGGTGTGGCTGTTTAAGAAGCAAACGGAGAGAATCAGGGCGGGAACATGCAAGCTGGAAAACTCCATTTTAACTGAGGGCAAGATAGCTGCAGCAAAACAGAAAGCAAAATGGCCGACGAACAAACTGAGTTTCAGAAACAGATATACAGAACCTTACATTACTCCCCCCTTAGGGGCAACCTCCGGATGACCTCAGACCAGGCTTGTGTGGGTACCTCTGATGAAACTGACGGAGCAAGCGAGGAGCATTAACGTTATTGACTGGTTCCCATGAGTTGTCCTCCACTGGGTAGCCCTGCCATTTGATCAAATATTGTAACTGATTTCTATACAACCTGGAATCTAAAATCCTTTCCACCACAAATTCTTCCTGACCATCGACTAGCACTGGGTCAGGGCAAGGAGAAGAACGTCCAGGAAACGTATTGGGTGTTGCAGCCTTCAGTAGGGATACATGAAAGACAGGGTGGATTCTCATAGTTCTGGGCAATTGAAGACGACAAGCAACGGCACTTATAATCTTACTGATTTTATAGGGTCCAATGTACTTATGTCCCAACTTAGATGATGGAATCCTTAACTTAAGATTTCTGGTTGACAGCCAGACCAGGTCTCCTACCTTAAAAACTGGTGCAGGTTTACGAAATTTATCTGCTGCCTTCTTGTACCTTTCCTGAGCCGATTCCAGATTCTCCTTTAGAAGATCCATATTCTTCTGTAAAGTCGTGACTCTTTCAGCCACTGCTGGCAAAGGCGTCTCTATGGGAAATCGTGGTAGAATATTAGGATGATAACCTAAATTAGAGAAAAAAGGAGACTGTTTAGTGGAGGCACTCTGAGAGTTGTTGTAAGAGAACTCAGCCAATGGAAGTAGATCCACCCAATCATCCTGTAGGTGGCAGATAAAGCAGCGGAGATACTGCTCCAGGGTTTGATTGGTTCGTTCGGTTTGTCCATTAGTCGGGGGATGAAAAGCAGAAGAAAGGTTTACTTTAATATCCAATGCTGCACAGAAATTTTGCCAAAACCTAGAAGTGAATTGCACCCCTCGATCCGAAATAACCTCATCCGGTACTCCATGTAAACGAAACACATCTTTAATCATCAAATCTGATGTCTGTTTTGCAGTGGGTAAGCCGACACAAGGGATAAAATGAGCTGCCTTTGTTAAACGATCAACCACCACTAGAATAGTGTTCTTCCCTTGAGAAGTTGGTAATTCGACAATGAAGTCCATAGAAATGGATCCCCACGGGCGGGACGGGGTGGGAAGAGGCTGTAACAGACCAGTTGGTGAAGAGCGAGGTGTTTTGCATCTTGCACAAACCTCACATGAAGTGACATAATCCAAAACATCCTTCCTACAAGTGGGCCACCAAAAGAAACGAGAAAGAAATTCCTGTGTCTTTAGAATTCCTCTATGCCCGGCTATTTTGGAATCATGAATGAGTTGCAATACTCTCAATCTGACTGTTTCAGGTATATACAGACGTTGTCCCAGAATCCACACACCATTCTTAAAGACAAGACTTACGTCCCTTGGGGGTTGAGCCAAAAAAGAATCCGCATGGTATGCTTCCTTGATGTCTTTAATTAGGTCTTGATGATGAATCACTCCTAGGAATCTAGAGTCAGGAAGAATAGTCTTAGGAGGAGTAATTGGACGTGTCTCTGCTGAGTAAATCCTAGAGAGTGCATCAGCCTTTCCATTACGCGATCCTGGTCTATAAGAAATAATAAAATTAAATTGATTTAAGAAAAGATTCCAGCGAGCCTGGCGAGGAGTCAGGCACTTAGCCGACCTGATAAACTCAAGATTACGATGATCTGTCAGAACGACTATTTGCTGTGCAGCTCCTTGCAGAAGGTGTCTCCATTCTTTGAAGGCGGCAATAATGGCCAACAACTCTCTATTGCCCACATCGTAGTTCTTCTCAGCCGAAGACAACTGCTGGGAAAAGAAGGCACAGGGATGCAAGACATTCTTCTCACCTGTTCTCTGAGAGAGTATGGCTCCCACGGCACAGTCTGAAGCATCCACCTCTATTATGAAGGCAAGCTCGGGTTGGGATGTACTAGAATAGGTGCAGTGGTAAATTTATCTTTTAGACGGGAAAATGCTTCCTGGGCTTGGGGAGTCCAGGAGAACTTAGACTCTTTCCGGGTAAGTTGGGTGATAGGTGACACTACCTCAGAGAAATTTCTAATGAAACGTCTATAGAAGTTTGCAAACCCGATGAAGCGCTGTACCTCCTTCACATTTCTAGGACTTGGCCAATCATTGATGGCTTGGGTTTTACTTCCATCCATACTAATTCCTTGTGTAGACAGTACATACCCCAGAAATTGAATTTCGGTCTTATGGAATTCACACTTTTCAAGCTTGATGTAAAGATGATTTTGTCTTAGACGTTCCAAGACCATTCTCACATGTCCATGATGTTCCTCTGTGGAGTTAGAAAAAATTAAAATATCATCCAAATAAATTACCACGAATGTATCTAGGAGATCCCTGAAGATGTCATTCACCAAGTGTTGGAAAGTGGCTGGGGCGGTACTCAGACCAAAAGGCATAACCAGATATTCAAAGTGTCCATAGCGTGACCTGAATGCAGTCTTCCATTCATCCCCAGGTCTAATACGGACTAAGTTATAGGCCCCACGAAGATCTAGTTTAGAAAAAATTTTAGCATGTCGCACTCTCTCCAATAACTCAGGGATTAAAGGCAATGGATAACGGTTTCTAATAGTAACCTTATTAAGTTCCCTATAGTCTACGCATGGTCTCAGGGATCCATCTTTCTCTTTACAAAGAATATGGGTGCCCCTGCAGGAGATGAAGAGGGGCGTATGAAGCCCTTGGCTAGATTTTCGTCTATGTACTCTTTTAAGGCCTTCAGCTCGGGCCCCGCCAGGGGGTAGATCTTACCAAAAGGTATCTCTGCTCCAGGCAATAATTCAATTGGACAATCATATGGACGGTGAGGAGGAAGCTGGTCAGCGTTCTTCTTGTCACATAAATCCACATAGTCCTGGTATACAGCTGGTAATTCAGGGACTGACATGGTTCCTTTAGGAACAGAGCAAGCTGAAATTTTTTGACTCATCTGTTTCTCTGGAAGTGTAATTCCTTGGTCTCCCAGTTAATGGTAGGATTCTGAGCCTGTAGCCCTAGAATAATGGGAAAGTGAGGAGAAGAGATAAGCATAAAGGACAGTTTCTCTTGATGATCTTTACCCATAAGAACCTTTAAAGGCTCTGTTTCCTGATCCACTGGTCCAGAGGTCAGCAGGGAGCCATCCACAGTTTCCATCTGTACGGGAGCAGCCTTCTTCACTGAACGTATTCCCTGTTTTAGAGCAAAGGAGACATCCATAAAATTTCCACTTGCACCTGAGTCGATCATGGCAGAGCTAGACACCCAGGCTGAGTCAACCCAGAGTTTGATGGAAAGAAAACAGTGAGAATTGTTTTTCTTACAACTCAGCTGGGACACCGCTGAGGAAACTTGAAAGATGGCAGCATTTACACAGTCAACGTCCTCAGAGGTAACGGAGTTTAAGTCCGAGAAATCAAGATCTGTTGCGGCAGCTATCTCTGGAGCCTGAGGCTCGGACCTGACAGATCCCCTCTCGCAACACTCACAATGAATGAGTGCTGCAGTAGTCTTGCGAGAACGGCTGGGACAGTTAATAATAAAGTGCCCTGACTTACCACAGTAAAAACATAGATTCTCCTTAAAACGATGTTCCTTGCGTGCATCACTAACCCGTCGTAGTAAAGAGTCTACCTGCATGGGTTCAGGTTCCCGTGTAATCCTATTCAAAGGTTCCTTAGCTGGAGAGGAAGGCAGGAAAAGGTTAGTACGATTGCTCTCGAACCATCTCTCTTGCCTGCGTTCAGTTAAACGAGTATCAATACGGATGCAGTAGTTAATAAAGTCACCTAACGCAGTGGGAGGGTCGGCACGAGCAAGTTCATCCTTAATTAGTGGGGATAACCCCTTTCGAAAAATAGATTTTTTGGCGGAATTGTCCCAGGTGGTATCAAGGGCCCATCTCCTGAAATCCAAGGCATATTCAGCTACTGAGTGCTTACCTTGGCGCAAAGCTAACATGGCTGCTTCAGCTGTTGCACCTCGATTGGGGTCATCAAACACCTGCCCCATGGCTGAAATAAAGTCATCAAGGTGATTCAAACAATCATCCTCAGTCTCAATCAGAGGGTTTGCCCATATCAAAGCCTTGTTGGTAAGCAACATAATTATAGTAAGCACCTTAGATCGTTCAGTAGGAAATTGTGAAGCATGTGCAGAAAAAAAAAGATTACATTGATTAACAAATCCCCTGAATTTTTCACGTTCACCACCAAAACGAAAAGGGGGCAACTTGGGAATCCCAGAACTCGGGGCCATGGCAGGAGCCTGGACTTGCCCCTCCAGAACCTCAATCCTGGCTCGCAAATCCTGAGTAGTCTGTCCAACCACTTGCAAATTGTGATTATTTAGGTCCTGAAGATTTGTAAGACGGGTCTTTATATTCTGCAAATCTGCAAGGATATTATCAGTCACTCCACAAAGTTCCTTTATGCGGGCCTCCATTTTCCAGATCTTTTAAGACAGGATACTGGAAGAAGAGGAGAGAGAAAAAAAAACAATAGTGTTCACCTGTGGCAACACTGAAGAAAGAAAAAACTTTAAGGGAACTGCTCACCTGGAATGGTTGTGAGAAGTCACAACCACTATCATCACAGAAAGCTTTCAACCAGACATCTGATATCCAGAGTTTCAGCAGACAAAAGAGAAGAGGAAAAAAAAAAAACAATAGTGTTTACCTGTGATAACTCTGCAGAAAAAAAAACTTAAGGGAATTGCTCACCTGGAATGGTTGTGAGAAGTCACAACCACTGTTATCACAGAAAGTACAACCGGACATCCGATATCCACAGTACAGCAGACAAGCCTTTCCAGACCCAGCAGACACTAACGTTTGGCTTCAGAATCTTGTAATGTATGTGATACAGTTCATATAGCGTCTTGTGCTTGGGTGCGATGAAAATACTTGAGACACAGGTTGAAAAAGAAAGTCTTGTATTGCTTCATACAAATTGGCAAAAATAAACATACAGGTTGCAAACACAGAAGCAGGAGACACAGCAGGCCAAAGTAATCTAAGTTCATCAATAACTCTCCACAACAGATTCAGATCTTCTTCTATGTTACCGCAAGTCCATGCAACCGTGAGGCTTTCAAGAGCAGAGTTCAGAGTCCACAAGAGCTCCAGAGTTTCTCAGTAGAAATGGCTGGAGTACAAAGTCCAAGGCTTCAGGAGTCAGAACACAGGTTCACTGCAGGCCAGATTCTGAAGCACTGATTGCTCAGGTGTGGCTGTTTAAGAAGCAAACGGAGAGAATCAGGGCGGGAACATGCAAGCTGGAAAACTCCATTTTAACTGAGGGCAAGATAGCTGCAGCAAAACAGAAAGCAAAATGGCCGACGAACAAACTGAGTTTCAGAAACAGATATACAGAACCTTACAATCTGGCTAACCCGGACTATCTCGGCTATTACTGGCGCAAGTGTCATCCCGTTCCGCCATCAGCCATCCGTACCCGTGGACCGTGACAAGGTCACTGAAGCCAGCCTGCTACCATCTATTCTGGACCAGGACCTTACCCTTCTCCGTCTGGAACCCTCCACGGACTCTGTAAACACCTGTTAACCTTTTGGTCCCTCTGGGACAGCTGCCACGTGTCCGGGTCTAACTGGAGGTAGCACCTGTGTCCTCCGGGTATTCCATTCTGGTCCTGTTCGAGGGGCCTTACTACGGGTACCCGGGGCTCACTAGTTAGGCCCCCTTCGGAGCCCCCCGGACCGCGGTCTCGAGGTTCCACATTAAAAAATAAAAACGAATGTGAACTTCACCACCTCTGCCTCCGCTTCCATTCGTTACAGATTGCTCCGGCCATGGAACCCGCTGGATCCCAGAGATCTCCGACCACGGATCTGTGCCAGGAGGTGACCCGTTTGGGAGTTCAACAGGACCAGATCACGACTTATCTACGCAGCTTGTCTACCCGCATGGATTCCTTGGGGTCCTCGTCTGCACCTGACTCTTCTATCAATACTCAGGTACCAGTCCCCATGGCAAGTCAAGGTCCCCGTCTGGCGGCTCCTACCCATTTCCAGGGTGACCCTACTCAGTGTCGGGGTTTTCTCAATCAGTGCACTCTACACTTCAAAATCTTGGGGCATATGTTTGCTTCTGACCGAGCCAAGGTGGGCTTCATCATGTCACACCTGGGAGGAGAGGCCCTCGCCTGGCCAAACCCGCTATGGGAGAGAGGGGATCCACTGGTTAACGATCTTCAATCTTTCCTAGAGGCTTTTCGCAGGACTTTCGATGAACCTGGTCGCACCACTTCGACTGCCTCAGCTCTGCTCCGCCTGCGCCAAGGTACTCTCACGGTAGCTCAGTATGCTGTTAAATTCCGCACCCTCTCGTCTGAATTATCGTGGAACAATGAGGCCCTGGTTGCTAACTTCTGGGAAGGCCTATCCGGAAGAATCAAGGATGAGCTGGCGGGACGGGACAGACCTACCCTCTTGGAGGAGTTAATATCCTTGGCAACCCGAATTGACCTGCGTTTTCAGGAGCGTTCTATGGAGATCAAGCGGGACAAAAGGTCCTATCACCTGGACTCTAGTTTGTACAAAACAGGTACCTCGCTTTCCTCCTCCGAGGCCATGGAGGTGGACCATGTAAGTTTGGCCACCCGCCGTCGGGAAGCACGTCGCAAGGAGGGAAGTTGTTACTACTGCGGTAGTTCTGAAGATTTGATCCATTTCTGTCCTAAAAAGTCGGGAAACTCCAGTGCCTAGGTCCGGTAGGAGGGGCCAACCTAGGTAGAGACCAGTCCTCTCCCTCTTTACACATCTCAGTCTCCGTGTCCTATGGAGCAATAAAATTCTCCGAATATTGTCTACTGGATTCTGGAGCTGCAGGGAACTTCATCCAGCAGGCGGTTGTGGATCATTACCGCTTACCTGTCCAGCTTCTTCCTGATCCGTTACAGGTGTCCGCCGTGGATGGCAAACCGCTGACCGAGCCCGTCCAGTTTCAAACTGAGTTGGTGGAACTCCGGGTAGGTCTAATGCATACTGAACGAATGCGATTTTATGTATATCCCGGTTTATCCCATCCCATGCTTTTAGGTTTACCTTGGCTCCAGATGCATGAACCAGTCCTTAATTGGAAAACTGGAGAAGTTCTGCGTTGGGAGATACCTGCATGAATCGTTGCTTAACCCGGATTCAACCTGTTTCGCCTCCAGTCCAGCCTGATACCCTGCCAGGGTTTCCTTCCGCCTATTGGTCCTTCTCAGACGTCTTTGGGAAAAAGGAGGCTGAGAGACTACCTCCACACAGGTCGTATGACTGTCAGATAGAGCTTCTTCCTGGAGCATCTCCTCCTCGCGGGAGAGTGTATCCCCTTTCACAGGCAGAGACTCAGGCCATGTCGGACTACATCCAAGAGAATCTGGATAGAGGATTTATCCGAAAGTCATCGTCACCGGCAGGAGCTGGATTCTTCTTTGTGAAGAAGAAGGATGGATCCTTGCGGCCCTGCATCGACTATCGGGGTCTAAATCAGATCACGGTAAAAAACAGGTATCCATTACCTCTTATTTCAGAGCTGTTTGATCGTCTCCGAGGGGCCAAGATCTTCACCAAATTGGACCTCAGAGGGGCCTACAACCTGATCCGAGTCAGAGAGGGGGACGAATGGAAAACAGCCTTCAACACCCGTGACGGCCACTATGAATACCTGGTAATGCCATTCGGCCTAAGCAATGCACCTGCGGTCTTTCAGGAATTTGTGAATGACATTTTCAGGGACTTGCTCTATACTTGTGTCGTGGTTTACCTGGACGATATTTTGATTTTCTCTGCTGACTTGACGTCACACCGGAGGCAAGTACGTCAGGTCTTACAAAGACTGAGAGAGAGCAGGCTATATGCCAAATATGAGAAATGCCTCTTTGAGCAGTCTTCTTTGCCTTTCCTTGGGTACATTGTATCTTCCACAGGATTAAAGATGGATCCGGAGAAGTTGTCTGCAGTTCTCAACTGGCCTCGTCCGTCTGGGCTAAAGGCCATACAAAGGTTCCTAGGGTTCGCCAATTACTACCGGCAATTTATTCCACACTTTTCCACCCGAGTGGCTCCAATCACAGCCTTAACCCGGAAAGGTGTAAACTCTAAGGAATGGTCCTCCGAGGCAGAAGAGGCCTTTGTTTCTCTCAAAAAAGCCTTTGCTTCCGCACCCGTTCTCCATCGTCCTAATTCAAGTGAGCTATTTTTTCTTGAGGTTGACGCTTCTTCCATAGGTGCAGGAGCAGTTCTGACCCAGAAGTCGTCTACCGGGCGGATGATCTCGTGTGGTTTTTTCTCCAAGGTTTTTTCTCCTGCAGAGAGGAACTACTCTGTCGGTGATCGCGAACTGTTGGCCATCAAATTGGCTCTGCAAGAATGGAGACATCTTCTTGAAGGAGCCCATCACCAGGTAATCATATTCATCGACCATAAAAACCTTGCCTATCTCCAATCTGCTTTAAGACTGAATCCCCGTCAGGCCCATTGGGCATTATTTTTTGCCCGTTTCAATTTTGTACTTCATTTTCGTCCAGCTGACAAGAACATCCAGGCAGACGCACTCTCTAGAGCCTTCTTGCCTCCTGAACTGGAGGAAAAACCTCAGCACATTATTGAACCTTCTAAGTTAGTCTCTGTTGCCTCCACTGATCTGGCCCGGCTTCCTCCTGGGAAGACTTTCGTGTCCGCTTCTGATCGTAGTCGTGTTCTGCGCTGGGGTCATTCTTCTAAGTTGGCTGGCCATGCTGGTCAGAAAAAGATGCAGCAACTCATCTCCCGTTATTACTGGTGGCCTACCATAGGCAAGGATATCCAGGAGTTCGTCTCAGCCTGTCCTTCATGTGCCCGTAACAAAACTGTTAAACATCTACCAGCCGGCAGGCTTCTGCCTCTTCCGATTCCGTCCGCTCCCTGGCAGCACATCGCGATGAATTTCATCACGGATCTTCCCATTTCTTCTGGCTGCTCAGTGGTATGGGTTGTGGTGGACCGCTTCTCTAAAATGGCTCACTTCGTTCCGCTATCTGGCCTCCGGTCTGCTCCAGAACTGGCCGCTCACTTCATTCAGCACATCTTCCGTCTACATGGATTTCCTCTCCACATCGTGTCCGACAGGGGCGTCCAGTTCACCTCTAAGTTCTGGAGAGGACTCTGTAAAATGGTAAAGATTGAACTAGATTTTTCTGATGCATATCATCCCCAGTCTAACGGGCAAGTGGAGAGGATCAATCAAATCCTGGCTGGATACCTGCGTCACTTCGTCAACGCTCATCATAATAACTGGGTAGAATTACTGCCCTGGGCGGAATTCTCCTACAACAACCAAGTAAGTGAATCTTCTGGAAAGTCTCCTTTTCAGATTGTGTTTGGACTGCAACCCGGAATTCCTCTTCCTGTCTCGGGATTGTCTGATGTTCCGGCAGTCGATACCTTGTCTAAGAATTTCTCGGACATTTGGAGAGAGACCAGGTCGGCTTTGGAGAAAGCTTCTCAACGTATGAAAACGCATGCGGACAAAAGACGTTTGGAGGCTCCCATCTTTCGTCCAGGAGACAAGGTATGGCTCTCCTCCAAGTACATCCGTCTGAAGTTACCATCGTACAAATTGGGTCCCCGTTTCATTGGTCCCTTTGAAGTCTTGAGACAAATCAACCCGGTCTCTTACAAACTGAAATTGCCTAATTCTCTACGTGTACCTAACTCCTTTCATGTTTCCCTCCTCAAACCAGTAGTGTTGAGTTTCCTTCTTTAAGGACCCGGGTACCACTCCTGATCCGGTCTCTGAGGATGATGTTTTTGAGGTAAAACATATCTTGGCCTCTAAGAGAGTAAGAGGTAGGATCTATTACCTGGTGGACTGGAGGGGTTTTGGTCCTGAGGAGAGGTCTTGGGAGCCTAAAGAGAACATCCAGGCTCCTCTTCTTCTTAAAAGATTTCACGCAGGCTTGAAAAAGAGGGGAGTAAAGAGGGGGATACTGTTACACTCGGTCCCAGCGCTGGCTCTGCACTCCGTTCTGTTCACTCACCTGTTCCTCTGCAGCAGTCTGTGCGTGGGCTGAGGTCTCCTGTCCCATCTGCTCCTCGGCGTCCTGTGTCCTCCTCCACTTCCTGGCACGCTGCTAGCAGGCCTCCAGATAGACTGCTTAGGACGCGAGGCCGCGCCCACCGTCTCTCTTAAAGGGGCAGCGTGCATTTTTTGAAATAGCTAATTAACCAATGGCTGCACACTCAGTACTATATCTGGTCACTCCACCATTAGGGGAGTGCCGGAGCAACGTGTTCTATCATTGCTACATCCGGTTCTGTTCCTGATCTGTCTGCGCTGCGTTTGCAGTCTCTGTGCTTCGCTTATACTGTTTGTCTCCTCAGATCATTGCTAACCTGTATCTGGCTAACCCGGACTATCTCGGCTATTACTGGCGCAAGTGTCATCCCGTTCCGCCATCAGCCATCCGTACCCGTGGACCGTGACTGGGTCACTGAAGCCAGCCTGCTACCATCTATTCTGGACCAGGACCTTACCCTTCTCCGTCTGGAACCCTCCACGGACTCTGTAAACACCTGTTAACCTTTTGTCCCTCTGGACAGCTGCCACGTGTCCGGGTCTAACTGGAGGTAGCACCTGTGTCCTCCGGGTATTCCATTCTGGTCCTGTTCGAGGGGCCTTACTACGGGTACCCGGGCTCACTAGTTACGCCCCCTTCGGAGCCCCCCGGACCGCGGGTCTCGAGGTTCCACATTAAAAAATAAAAACGAATGTGAACTTCACCACCTCTGCCTCCGCTTCCATTCGTTACATCCTGTTCTTTACCCAAAGGAATGGAGAATTTCTGCTCTTGAGGGATTGTCCCCCAGGAGGTCTTGCAGAGGCGCAGCTTTCTTGGTGTAGTCCTTCACAAACCTCCGGTAGTATCCTGTCAGTT
This sequence comes from Oophaga sylvatica, assembly GCA_033576555.1. Taxonomy (NCBI): domain Eukaryota; kingdom Metazoa; phylum Chordata; class Amphibia; order Anura; family Dendrobatidae; genus Oophaga; species Oophaga sylvatica. The sequence continues at coordinate 134,974 of JARQOD010000393.1, forward strand.
CCAGGAACTGACGTACCTCCTTGAGGTTCTTAGGCTCTGGCCATTTCTGGATGGCGGTGATCTTCTCGGGTCTGGCGCTACTCCTTCTGAGCTGACAATATGTCCCAAGTACTGTACCTTTTGTTTGAGCAGGTGGCACTTTGAAGGCTTCAGTTTCATCCCATACTTGGACAGTGACTCGAATACCTCCCCATGTGCTTCAGGTGATCTTCATACGTCTTGGAGTACACAATTACGTCATCCAGGTATAGTAGCACAGTCTCGAAGTTGAGGTGTCCAGGCAGCACTCCATCACTCTCTGAAACGTTCCAGGGGCACTGCTGAGTCCAAACGGCATTCTGTCAAACTCACAGAGTCCCATCGGGGTGGTGAAAGCTGTCTTCTCCCGATCCTCCTCACCCACAGCTACTTGCCAGTACCCACTAGTGAGGTCAAGGGTGGAAAAGTAATTAGTAGTCTTTAAAGCAGCTAGGGATTCCTCAATGCGTGGTAAAGGGTATGCATCCTTATGTGTAATGCGATTTACTTGTCTGTAATCCACACACATTCTCATGCTTCCATACTTTTTCCTGACTAAAACTAGAGAGCTGCCCAGGGACTACAACTATCCCTTATTACCCCCTGCCTCTTTCATGTCACGCAACATCTCCTTGGCTTTCTGGTAGTGTGCTGGTGGTATAGGCCTGTACCGTTCCTTAATGGGGGATGGTTGCCTGTAGGGATGTGGTGTTGCACTCCCTTAATCTTTCCAAAGTCAAGTGGGTGTTTGCTGAATACTTGTGTGTACTCCAGAACCACTCGATGTACTCCCTGTTTCTGGTGGGCTGGAGGGGTGTCCGTCCCGACAAGGAGCTGTTGACACCAACCCTCCACCTTGGTGGTCAGGCCGTTATCCTCCTCTGGTCGTGGGGAGGTTAAGGGCTCCGTTGTGTGAATAGAGTTATTGTCTACAGCATGTAACTTTGCAACAGTGGCATAACGTGGTAATTGGACTTCATCTTCTCCCCAGTTGAGAAGACGTACTGGCAACCTCCCATTGCGTACCTCCACTACCCCTCTGGCAGTCAAGAGTGTAGGTCTGTGTTCTGAACAATGGGTTCTACTACTGCTTGGTATCCTGTCCTCTCAGACCTATTGCTGCTCTACACCAAATAAGCATTTCAGTCATTGGGGGTATCACAATAGGGTTCGGGTCTGTTACCCGTACATTACCAATCTCACCACCAGTCAGTTTCACTTGCTGCTGGCACATCAGGGCCCGGATCTCCTTCTGGATCATTCCCTTTTGCCTTGGTCTGGCAACATCGGCGAGCTGTTGGAGTAAAAACACAACCTCCTCCAAACAGTTACTAATAATGTTAGTGCCTAAAACCACATTTAATCCATTTTCCTCATTTACAGTCTTTACTACAAGAAGTCCTTGATCCTTCAACTCCACTCTCCCCACCTTTACGTCTACGTTTTAGCCCCCAGTAAAATCAAGAGGGAGGCCGTTTGAGACGTATACTGCAAAGTCAGGGTTTGGAGATTGGAGGCCATCCATGGACCAGTACTTATTATAAAGGATTATCAGGTATGATGGTTACCTGGGATCCAGTGTCCAGCAGAGCAGGTATGGCGATTCCGTCCAGTATGATGGACAGGAAAGGTCTTCCTCCCACAAATCTGCGGTTCCAGCCTGAGGGGCCTGAAGAGTCTAGTCCTGGGTGTTGGCCCTCGGACCCAGGATTTGCTCGTTTAAAGGACACCAATGTGCTGGGTGACCTTCTCTGTGGCAGCGGTAGCAGATGATCTCTCGGCGAGATGATGCTGGTCGCGGGTCCTTCCTGGGGGTGGCGTTGTCCTCCTCCGGTGGGGCGACTTCCTCCTTCTCCTCCGGCTCATCCAGGGGACATCCTCTGGGCAATCAGCTAGCAGGATCTTTCCTTCTTCCTCCGTCGGCAGTTGCATGGCACTCATTACAGTGGCCAGGTTTTTGGTCAGCTGGCGCTCTTCTGAGCGCAGACAGTCCAGCTCAGCCAGGGGCGCCCCCAGCGTTTTGGCTTCAGCAACCAGCGGGGAAAAGGTGAATGCTGCTGGCTTTAGAGTGGCTTCACCCGGTTGGCACTGAGTTACCATCTCGGGCGTTTCCAGGGGCCGCAGTCCTTTTATAGCCCATATCCTTAAGAGCATCTAAAGTGGCATCAGGATGATCCAAAGACCACCAACGCACAGTCCTGCTTTCCGCTTGGGACCTCAGTCCCCTTACAAATTGTTCTTTTAACATTTTATTCTCATTGGTGACGCTCATGGGGTTAACCTGCCTGAGAGCTCGCAGAGCCCCCTGTAGTCGGCAGGCGTAGTCCCGTACACTGTCCTCTGGCCTTTGAGAACACTGATAGAACCTCATTCGGAGGTCTGTTTCGGTGCGGTCCTCAAAGATAGTCTGTAGCTTTAAGAAAATTGCAGGTACTGACATCCTGGTCTGCAGCGACCAAGTCTCTATTTCTCTCTCTGCAGCACCAATCAGTTGTCCCACTACCACTGCAGCTCTCTGTTTTTCTGACATAGGGTACAAGTCCATTATGCTGCATATTTTGCGCTTAAACACAGACAGGGTGTCTGGCTTGCCGCTGTACTGGGGAAGCCACTTTGCTCTGGGCATATATGGTAGTGTCAACGGTACTATCGGGGCCACAGGTCCTGGTGAGGGGGCTGCGGTTCCAGCCTGCGCTGCAGCGCCCGCTGGTAAGTCATTAAGGCTATAGGCCTGGGCCGCGCCGTAGGCCTGTTGCTGAGACATCCTGGCGCCCCCCTAGTAAAACGTGGCCTACCTTCTCTGAAGGCCGCAGCTCCGCAGGGCACAGTGGTTTTTTGAAGGACCTGCGTCGCCGACGCTCTGACGTCAGAGCGTTTCACTCCAGTTCTCCGCAGGACCTGCCGCCGCGTCAGCACTGGGGGCGTGTCCACAAACTCGGCGCGCTTTTCACAGGTTACACCTCCTCATTTTCGAGCCATATGCTGCAGATGGCGGGCAATGGCGGACAATGGCGGGAAACCTTCACCACAATAGGAGACAGTCTTTTAGTGAGGCACACAGTACCGGTGGCAACAGGCACAAATTATTCCGTTGCTGCAGGGCATGGGATCCTGTTCGTGATGCCAGGAACAGATTCGCCCCTTCTAAGGGCCTTGGGGTACTCGGCACCGAGCCCGTAGACTTCTATGGGGGATGTCACGGTAGCTGCAGCTCGGTCCGTGACCCTGGGCGCTCACTGTAAAAGGGGATATTTACAGGGGAATAAATGTTTATAGAATGATTTGTGATGCCACCTGTGGTACCTGGTCAGGGCGACCAGCGCTGCTGTGCAGACCCACTGAAAGGTTGGTATTGTGCAGCAAGGTGTTAAGCCTTCCACAGGTAAGTGTTGTGAATGTTTTGGAAATGAATTCTGAGCAGAAGCTCCCTCTGGTGGTTACAAACAGTACTGAACCATTCAATGAGGATGGCAATCAGATTCACAGACTGACTTGATATAAGGGAGGTTCCCTCCCATCATTGTTGCCGGTGATCAATTGTTCTGTCTCAACTGTGGTTCCTGGTTCACTTGGAAGCTTGCTGTGTCTTGCCTCTTATTCTGCTCTCAGATAAGATATTTTCTGTTTTTGTTTTTGTTCTTTCTATTTGCATATTTCTCTGCATTTCTGTGAGGTTAGCCAGGTTTCCCCCCCCCCCAGGGGGCTTGGGCTCCTCTCAGTTCTCTGGAGCCATTGTTATTTGTTCTTTTGCCTTTTCCAGTTTTTTCAGTGGCTGCGGCTTAGTTTTGTTACACCAGAGAACTGATTTAGGTGGTAGAGGTCGTGTGATCTCAGGTGTGTTTGCAATCAGTAGCGTTGGCAATTTTTTAGGGGTTTTTTTTGGATTGCAGTGAGAGTATCCTTTCTATCCTTTTCTGTCTAGGCAGATTGGGCCCCAGCGTTTGCTCATACTATTTTCTGTCTGTGTCTGTATTTCCTCTTGTCTAACCGCCATTACATGTTTGGGGGCTTCTATGTTCTTTGGGGATCTGCTCCGGGCAGATAGCTTTCCTCTTTCTATCTTTAGGTGTAGTTAATCTCTCAGGCTCTGACGAGGCGTCTAGGACCAACGTAGGAACACTCCACGGCTGCCTTTAGTTGTGGGTGGTTAGTCAGGGTACTGCAATCCAATAGATTCCAACCTCCTGGTGTTTGCCGTTTTTGCCTGCTCACCTCAGCTACCGAAACATAACAGTATTCACCGGCCTAACTGAAAATTGTATGGTACTCACAGAAGGGAAAAATAGTGTGGAAAGAAAAAAGTTGTCAGAGTTGTCTGAGATTTTTTTTTTTCTGTTTCTTGCATTTTTTCCCTCTTTTTCTCTAGGTGCATGAGGAGGATTTTTTATTTATTTATTTTTTCTCTCAATGGAGCTTGCACAGCTGTCTGGCCGTGTGGATCAGCTTGCCACTGAGGTTCGGAGTATGCTGTCTATCTTGCTGGGTTGCCGGTTGTGGAACCTAGGATTCCCATGCCAGATTTGTTTTTGGGAGATCGGGCCAAATTTCTGAATTTCAAAAATAACTGTAAGTTGTTTTTTGCCTTAAAACCTAAGTCCTCAGGGAAAGCAGCACAACAGGTTCAAATTGTCATCTCTCTCCTGCGCGGCGTATCCTCAGGATTGGGCTTTTTCCCTGACACCTGGGGACTCTGTTTTGAGTGATGTTGATGCATTTTTTCTGGCTCTGGGGTTATTGTACGATGAGCCTAATGTCACTGATCAAGCTGAAAGAACCTTGTTGACATTAAATCAGGGGCTTGAGGACGCTGAGTTGTACTGTCAGAGATTCCGAAAATGGGCAGTCCTAACCAAATGGAATGATGATGCTTTGGCAGCCCTTTTTCGGAAGGGGCTGTCAGAGAATGTAAAAGATGTTATGGTGGGTTTCCCTGCTCCCCTCTGGTCTCAATGATTCTATGTCATTAGCGATTAAAATTGACAGACGTTTGTGTGAGCGTAGAGGTATGCGTGGAATAGTGTTGCCTTGTGAGCCAGCTTCTGAACCCATGCAGTGTGATAGAGTGGCTTCTGGGGCAGTGTCATGAGTTTCGAAAACGCAATGGGTTATATTTTATTGTTTGGGGACGCCTCTCATGCTGTTTCTGTCTGCCCTAAGCGGGGAAGACTGTTATGAATGTTTTAGAAATGAATTCTGAGCAGAAGCTCCCTCTGGTTGTTGCAGGCAGTACTGAACCATTCAATGAGGATTGGCAATCAGGGATCACGGACTGGCTGGATATAAGGGAGGTTTCCCCCCATCATGGTTGCCGGGATCAATTGTTCTTGTCTCAACATTGTTTCCTGGTTCACTTGGAAGCTTGCTGAGTCTTGCCTCTTCTCTGCTCTCAGATAAGATATTTTCTGCTTTTTGTTTTTGTGCTTGCCATTTGTATATTTCTCTGCATTTCTGTGAGGTTGGCCAGGTTCCCCCCCCCCCCCCGGGGGCTTGGTCTCCTCTCAGTTCCTCTGGAGCCATTGTTGTTTGTTCATTTGCCCTTTTCCAGTTTTTTTTCTGTGGCTGTGGCTTAGTTTTGTTACACCAGAGAACTAATGTAGGTGGTAGAGGTCTTTGTGATCTCAGGTGTTTTTGCAATTAGTAGCGTTGTTTTTTTTTAGGGTTTTTTTGGATTGCAGTAAGTTTCCTTCCTATCCTTTTCTGTCTAAGTCAGATTGGGCCCCAGCATTTGCTCATACTATTTTCTGTCTGTGTCTGTAATTCCTTCTTGTCTAACACCGCCATTACATGTTTGGGGGCTTCCTATGTTCTTTGGGGACTGCTCCGGGGCAGATAGTTTTTCCTCTTTCTATCTTTAGGTGTAGTTAGCCTCTCAGGCTGTGACGAGGCTTTCTAGGACCAACGTAGGAACGCTCCATTGGCTGCCTTTAGTTGTGGTGGTTAGTTAAGGTAACTGCAATCCAATAGTTTCCCAAACCCTCTCTGGTGTATTGCCATTTTTGCCTGCTCTCCTCAGCTACAAAACATAACAGAAGACGTTTTGCACCCCTCAGTTGTCTTGGGTAGTGTTCAGACTAAATTTCTGTTGACTGTTACCCTGATTTGCTCCCTGTCCACATTTTCTGCTCAGGCTTTTGTTGATTCGAGAGCAGCTATTAACCTGATGAATTTTGATTTTGCCAAACGTTGTGGGTTTCCTTGTACCCTACGGAAGTCTATTCCCCTAACTGGGCATTGATTCTACCCCTTTGGCTGAGATATAAACCCCAGTTTTCTACTCAGGTAAATAATGAGGGTTGAACCTGATCATCAGGAGAGTTGCAAATTTTTTGGTACTGTAAAATATGCATGACATTATTTTTACTAGGTTTCCCTTGGTTGCAATCTCATAATCCTGTTTTTTGGATTGGAAATCTGTGTCTGTAACCAGTTGGGGCTGCCAATGTGTTAATGCCAACACTCTGTTTTTTCTGCCTCTCCCCAGTTTCAGGATGTTCCTGACTTTTTGACTGATTTTTCTGATGTGTTTAGCGAAAGTAAATCTGGGATCCTTGCCCCCCCATAGGAGCTATGACTGCGCTATTGAATTAGTGCCTGGTAGTAAATTCCCTAAAAGTCGCCTTTTTAACTTGTATTTACCTGAACATGACGCTATGCGGTCTTTATATCAAGGAGTCATTGGAGAAGGGTCATATCAGACCATCCTCTTCACCCTTGGGTACCGGTATTTTCTTTGTGGCCAAAAGGATGGTTTCATTAAGGCCGTGTATTGATTATCGTCTCTTGAACAATATCACTGTGAAATATCAATATCCGTTACCCTTGATTTCTGACCTGTTTTCCAGGGTGAAAAGTGCTCCTTGGTTTACCAAACTTGACCTCAGGGGGGCATATAACCTTATTCGCATTAAGCACAGGGATGAATGGAAGACGGCGTTTAATACCCCAGAGGGGCATTTTGAGTACCTAATGATAGCCCTTTGGGCTCACTAATGCTCCTTCGTCTTCCAGTCCTTCATGAATGACATTTTTTGGGATTTTGTGGATTTAAAATTTTTGATTGTTTATTTGGATGATATCTTGATTTTTTCCAATGACTGGGCACTCTCATGTGAAACATGTTCGGACTGTGTTCCAGATTTTGAGAGAGAATGCTCTGTATGTGAAGGGATCAAAGTGTCTTTTTGGCGTACAGAAGATCTCATTTCTGGGATTCATTTTGTCCCCATCTGTTATTGAAATGGACCCGGTCAAGGTTCAGGCCATCTGTGATTGGGTCCAACCTACTTCATTAAAGGCTCTTCAGAGATTCTTGGGTTTTGCCAATTTTTATCGTAAATTTATTTGGGGAATTTCTCTGTTATTGTTAAACCATTGACTGATTTGACCAAAAGGGTTCTGATGTGGTGAATTGGCCTCCTGAGGCTGTCTCTGCGTTTCAGGAACTTAAGCAGAGATTCACTTTTGCTCCTGTTCTACGGCAGCTTGATGTTTCTCTGCCATTTCAGGTGGAGGTTGATGCCTCTGAAATTGGGGCAGGTGCCGTTTTGTCCCAAAGAGATCCTGAGACCTCTAAAAGTAACCCTTGTGCCTTATTCTCTCGAAAATTTTCTCCAACTGAACGTAATTATGACGTGGTAATTGGGGTGTATTGGCCATGAAGTGGCTTTTGAAGAGTGGAGACATTGGCTGGAGGGAGCCAAACATCAGGTGGTGGTCCTCACGGACCATAAGAATCTGGTTTATCTGGAATCAGCCAAGCGACTTAATCCTAGACAGGCCAGGTGGGCCTTGTTTTTCACACGTTTTAATTTTGTGGTTTCCTTTCTTCACTGGCACTAAGATGTTAACGCGGTCCCTCTCGAGGAGTTTCCTTGCGGACTCGATCCTGAGTTTATCTGATCCTGCTGTTATTTTGAAAGAGGGTGTAGTTCTTTCCGCCATCTCGCCCCAGTTTGAGACGGCTCTGGAAGGGTGTCAGGAGGATAAACCCGAGCGCTGCCATATTGGGAAATTGTTTGTTCCCAGACCGGTGGAAAAGAGTTGTGATGTCTGAAATTCATGTTCCGCGTTGGCCAGTCATCCCGGAATTTTTGGTACCAGAGACTTGGTGAGTCGGGTCCTTTTGGTGGCCTACCTTGTCTCGTGACGTCAGGGAGTTTGTGCAGTCCTGTGGGACTTGCTCTCGACTCCAAGCCTTGCTCTCGCTCTAGTGGTTTGTTGATGCCATTGCCTGTGCCCAAGAGACCATGGACCCATATCTCTATGGATTTTATTTCCGACCTCCTGTTTTCTCAGAGAATGACCGTTGTCTGGGTGATTGTGATAGGTTTTCCAAGATGATACATCTTGTGCCATTGCCATAAGTTGCCTTATTCCTCGAGTGGTGCCTTTGTTCCTTCGGCTCGTGGTTCGGTTTACACGGCATTCCTGAGAAATATTGAATTCTCCGTTTTTTCTGATGGAAACTCCAGTATTTGGTTAAGTGGAGAGGTTATGGTCAGGAGGACAATTCTTGGGTGTTTGCTTCGGACATCCATGCTAGGAGACTGATCCGTGCGTATCACCGAGCTCATCCTGACCGACCTGGTTGCACATGGAGGGTTCGGTGACCCCTCTCAAGGGGGGGGGTACTGTTGTGAATGTTTTGGAAATGAATTCTGAGCAGAAGTTCCCTCTGGTGGTTACAACAGTACTGAACCATTGAATGAGGATTGGCAATCAGGATTCACAGACTGGCTTGATAAAGGGAGGTTCCTCCCATCATGGTTGCCAGTGATCAGTTGTTCTTGTCATCAACTGTGGTTTCCTGGTTCACTTGGAAGCTTGCTGAGTCTTGCCTCTTATTCTGCTTTCAGATAAGATATTTTCTGTTTTTGTTTTTGGTGCTTGCCATTTGCATATTTCTCTGCATTTCTGTGAGGTTAGCCAGGTTCCCTTCCCGGGGGGCTTGGGCTCCTCTCAGTTCCTCTGGAGCCATTGTTATTTGTTCTTTTGCCTTTTCCAGTTTTTTCAGTGGCTGCGGCCTTAGTTTTGTTACACCAGAACTGATTTAGGTGGTAGAGGTCGTGTGATCTCAGGTGTGTTTGCCAATCAGTAGCGTTGGCATTTTTTAGGGGGTTTTTGGATTGCAGTGAGTATCCTTTCTATCCTTTTCTGTCTAGGCGATTGGGTCCCAGCATTTGCTCATACTATTTTCTGTCTGTGTCTGTATTTCCTCTTGTCTAACCACCATTACATGTTTGGGGGCTTCCTATGTTCTTTGGGGATCTGCTCCGGGGCAGATAGCTTTTCCCCTTTCTATCTTTAGGGGTTTAGTTAATCTCTCAGGCTGTGACGAGGCGTCTAGGACCAACGTAGGACATCCACGGCTTCCTTTAGTTGTGGTGGTTAGTCAGGGTACATGGTAATCCATAGATTCAACCTCTCTGGTGTATTTCCGGTTTTGCCTGCTCACCTCAGCTACCGAAACATAAACTGGTAAGGCTGAGTCCTTCAGGGTAGATGAGTGTGTAGGGGTGCAGGACGGAGGAAGGTGACCCGGCAGTTAAGGGTAAGAAGGTAGACACACACACACTAGTCACTTTGGTACCTTTACTGTAGATGTTGCAGCACTTCCCGGAGCAAATGTAGGATGAAGGGTGCACATCCAGGTTTCACTGTGTAGGTGTGTGGCCTCCTGTTCCTTGACTTTTCCACTATCAAGTCCTGGCCTGCATAAAGCTGGGCCTAACCTCGTTTTCTGTCCTGCACCTGGCCTGCTATAAGCTGGGCCTAACCTCGTTTTCTGTCCTGCCTCCTGGCTGACCTTGTGGTTGGACCTTTTCTTGAAAGGACAGGGTCCTTGATGGTGGCGCGACCGACTCCGTCCCTCCTGCCTGCTACGTATCAGCTCGTGGGTACTTCAGGGACTTGTAGTCCTCAGGAACTCCGGTGTTCTCCTAATGTAGTCGTGGAGATTCAATAGGCTCGGACCCCGGTGTCCGGTGAATACTTGTTGAGTAAAGCTACAAAGGCCTTTCTACCTCTGTCACTCTCTCCACTTTGCCTTCAGCCTACTATTGGCTCTAACACGAGCACACAACTTGAGCTCTGCTCAGAACTAACTCAGAGAACTGAACTGTTCTTTATGTTCTTCACCCTCTTTTATATAACTAAAGGAGCTCCCTCTAGGTGGTATTAGGGATGGGTGAAGTGTGTGCATTGTATATTGAGACCATCTTAGTGGTGAACTCCTTCTGCTCACCCATTCTGGGAGATATGAATCCAGACGCAGCTGGGCTCCACATATACAGTGACTGCACCAGCAGAATATTGAGTGCAGCTCTGGAGTATAAAACAAGATGTAACTCAGGATCAGTAATGTAAGTACACAGGGGCTGCACCAGCAGAAAATGTGAGTGCAGCTCTGGAGTATAATACCGAATGTAACTCAGGATCAATAATGTAATGTATATACACAGTGACTGCACCAGCAGATTAGTGAGTGCAACTCTAGGGTATAATGCAGGATGTAACTGAGGATCAGTACAGATATCAGTAATGTATATGTATGTACACAGTGACTGCACCAGCAGAATAGTGAGTGCAGGCTTGGGGGGAAAGGTATAAACTTGTACCTTAGGGGACAGTATGTTTGTATGTACACGTGACTGCACCTGCAGAATAGTGAGTGCAGCTTTGGAGTATAATTCAGGATGTACCTCAGGGATCAGTAATGTAATGTATGTACACAGTGACTGCACCGCAAAAATAGTGAGTGAAGCTCTGTTCAGCTGATGCTCATTGTGGTAATTGTGGGTACGGTCGACACTGATCCTGCTTTTTTGCTCCTGAGGGGGAGATCCAAAACACTCTCCACCCAGGGAACTTGCTCTTTTCCCCTACCCGGGGAAGAGTGGGATTCCTGGGATGAGAAATGGACCCAAGTCCCTCGGCTTCTGTTTCCTGGGCCAGGCCAGCGGGGAGCTGGAGAAACCAGCATCCGGCCAGCACATCAGAGGACTGGGGATGGATCTCCACAAGGAGTCGCCAGCAATTGTAGGTTCCTACTCCCCAAGTCTGAAAGAGCCCCCAAAGAGAACCCTTTAAGGCTTCCAACAGGGAGGAGAGGCCTGCTTAGCAGCGTGTAAGTTGGCGGCCCTTTCCCGGGAGGAAAGCTGAGTGCTCACGGGGGTTTAAGTCCAACCTCCTAAAAGAAGGTTTTTGGGCTGCAAAGAACCCCGAGAGTCTGTGTCCACCTATATTTCCCCGGTTCCTGAGCCACCTCCGTGAGTTTGAAGACGCGATTTTAAGACCCTGGGGAGGCTCCGGGAGGAGCTGCGCTGCACAGCGCCAAGCTGCAGGTTCCTCCAAACGCGGGAAAAGAATGAGCTCCAGGCGGAGTAAAGAGAGAAAAGCTTGAAATTAATGAGCGGGAAGTCAGAAAAGCCTTAAAAAGAGAGAAGAGGGGGGGCCCCTTTAAGGAAAAACTAAAAAATGAAGACAGATTTAGAGAAATGGTGATAACAGAGAGAAAAGACAGATGGGGCTTGCAGCCTGAGATCCAGGTGGATGTGATGATGTTGAGGTGACCAGCAGAAAGCCCACCGGGCCCAGCCTGCAAAGTCACCCACAGGCCACGCTGCAAGGAGCTCCCGGCAGGACAGGGGGACATTTTTTATCTGGTCGCAGCTCTGTGGCTCGGGGGAGGCGTGACAACAGGGGCCCCGGGGGAGGGGTGCTAATGGCGGAGATCAAGCTACTGGGTCCCCGGGTGTGCCTTCAGAATTTCCATCTTGGTGCGATTTAAAGAGGAGGCCCCCTGGGGCCGGAAGAAAAAGGCAAATACCACCAAGCCAAGGTGCAAGAAGCTATGTATATGTCCCCTCCCTGTGCCCCCTGGAGTCGGCTGCCCGGGTCAGCTCGCGTATAAGGCCACATTGCCCAGCCCCAAACCCCGGGGTTTTACTGTGGATCCGTTGCAAAGGCGCCCGGGGGGATTACAGAGACGGTTAGTGAGGCGCAGAGCTCCGTCTCTGCTTGTAGTAACGGGGAGTAGCCCGCAGGTGAAACAGACGACAGGCTGGACAGTTTAGGGCGGCCCGGCGGCGGTGGCGACGGTCAGGCCACGATACTGTGGTACGCTCCCCAGTGGGAGGGGGGGAGCGGCCCAGTGTTGGGGCCGGCTCCAGTAGCCTCGGAAACCCCCGATACTTTTTGCCGTGATCACTTAGTTGAGAGCGGGGGGCAGTGTGAGGGGGTTGCCGGGGCATGCGAGTCCCGGTTCTCCCAAAAATTCTATTCTGTGTTGGTGCGTGATCTCAGGGCAAAAATCCTTTATTATAAAGGATCAGTGGCACGTCACAGAAGCAAAGGATCAGCGGCGCCTGTACCAAAAAAAAAAGCAGCGAAATTACCAACTGATGATGCGGAGGGTTCACGTAAGACCGGAGTGGGGGTTGCCTCCAGTTCTGGGAGGAGACTGTGGCCCCTTGTACCGGTGATGCGGAGGTCAAAATGTCACCCCCTGTTGTCATTGGTCCGCGGAGTGAATGTGGGGGGTGGTTTTGAATGAGGAAAATTCTTATCTAGTGGTGTGGCTGCTGGTTTGGTGGAGGGTTGAGGGTTTTTATGGAAAGGGGGGTTAATAGTGAGGGCTGTTGGTGTTGATGTGGTCATAGTTGGTTGCCCCCCGGGGGGGTGGCAGAACCCAACAGGAGTTATGCCAATGACACCTCCCGGGGGGAAATTTGGGCGTCCCCCTTGTTCTTCGGGACTGGGGACGGCATGTTGCAGCGGCGTCTCCTGGAGGCTTTAAAGAAGGGGAAGAGGGGTCAATAAAGGTAAATTTGGGTGAGAGGTTGATCTATCCTTTTTGGATAGAGGGCATGGCCTTGGGGCTATTCTGAGAGCAAACCCGGGGGTGGAACAGTGTGGTCCCTCCCAAAAAGCTGGGCTGGTAGTGTGCGGGAGGATTGTGGTCCTTCGGTGGAGGGCAATTTATGCATGTCCTCAAGGTCTAAGGTTTGTGCACTCCTGCTGAAGATGGGCTTCAAGCGATTGGGGGGTAAAATTCTACGCATTGATACACCCTATTCATGCCGGGAATTGTTGTCAGCTTGGTTGGGGCCGCAGGGGCTTGAGCTCTTCGGGGTTTGAATTATGATTTGGGCCCAAAAAAATGAGCCCAGCTGGCGGGGGACTTTGCCATTCAGGTGGTGTCTCAAAAAAACCCAAGTCAAAAAAGTGACCTGATAAATTGTAACGGTCTCTTTCTTTTTTATGACATCATGACGTGGCCTTTGGCCCGATATGGAAATGTGGTGGAAGATGCCAAAGAAGTACCGTGACGTGTTTGGTATCTGGTCAGGGGGCCTGGACGTTTAGGGTTTAATATTTAAAAGCGTTCGGTGGTACGGTTGCCCACATTCCATCATCGGCTTCCTGGGTAGGGATGGGTTCCAGGTCTTTCTACCAGGGGAAAACCGAAGCTCTGTCCACAGGTGCGGCGATTTTCCAACCTTCAGTGAAAAACTGCCACTGTGCAGAAATGTGCATTGTGTGGGATGTGGGCCCCTTCTTGCTTACTTCTTAGGGTTGAGATTAGGTGCCCCCTGTGTGGTGATTAGGTCACCCATTCAGCTTTGTCTGCTCTTTGCTAATGCAGCCTTTGACTATGGTGGGAGAAAAAAGCTGTGGGCGATTCTGCTGGGGAAGGGAACAAGCAGGGGTGAGGGAAAAAGCAAGGAGGAAAAGCAATAAAAAGACGCCTGCCCAGCTGAGGATTTCTAAAAAAGTGCAGACAGGGAGGGAGCTGGGTTTGGACCGGGTTTCTGAGGGGCCCCTGTCCGGGCGTCGGGTCTTGCTGCTGAGGCCCCGGGATGATGAGTTGGTTAAAGGGGGAAGATAAGGAGGTCCACGGGAGGAATGTGTAGCCCAGCTGCGCTTGGATCCACGGGTCCCAGGTGGATGCCCAGAAGGTAAACCCACACACACCCCTGATTTTCCTTTCACCCCTTCACTAATTCCTGGACCCAAACCAGTGGGACCCCTTTTGAAAGAGTATGTATTTATATAAGGGTTGTGGGGGCCCACAGCAGTTAGTTGTTGTAGATCACCTCAGAGGACGTGATTGGAGGGAGGTTACCTCGCCCTCAGTTACCTCAAAAAAGTTGAATGAATGTCTGTTACCCTGGAGCGTGGAATTTAGCTCTTGAAGTGTGCACAGATCAGTTAGACGGAAGGTCCTGTAGCTGCTTCAGACAGAGCCTTAGAAGGAAAAGGAACAGCAGTGACTGAAAGTACCTGAAGACTACAGATTGGAGCTTAGTTTATTGTGTGGAGGCCAGTAAGGTGGGGGAAAGATAGGCCTCTTCAACCTGGTCAGAAACTGAGTCAACTGAGTGTATTTTCAGTGTTGCAAGCTTTGCCGATGTTTTTGAGAGCGGTAAAGAGAAAGGAGAATAGCCTTCTACTGTAATGTGTTATGTTAAGGGTCGGAGTTTGGAGAACGAAGGCGAGTGGAAGGGAAAAAGGAGTGACAGAGGTTTAAACAGCATTGTTCGCTTACCTCTACTCTGAAAACGGACACCGGGTCCGAGCTTGCTGCATCTAAAACGACTAGTAGGAGATTACCCGGGGAAACCCCGTGGGGACTTCAAGTCGCAGGGGCCCTGCATGCTGATACGGGAAAAAAAGGTCAGGAAGACGGGGGTCTAGAAGACGCTGATACAGAGACAACTGTTTTTTCCACGGAAGGCCTCACCACCCAAAGTCAGCCGGTCGTATACGATGAAGACAGAGTTAGACTTCGTTTCATACAGGTCGAAAACTCACCATTCAGGAGTCAGAGGCCCTTTACACCTTTTCGTGGGGTTACTGGACGTGCCTCCTCCACCATGCCAGCTTCCAGGACGTGCTGTGACGCGCACATGGTACCTGGGCATAGGGGGGAACTCGGACCGAGCCCATGGAAATCTAGGGGATGCACTGGGAGCAGAGCTCGGTCCGTGGCCATGGGCGGTCATGCAATGGGGGATATTTACAGGGGATTGTAGTTAAGTTCGTGACGCCCCTGTGGTATATGATCCCAAATTTGCCCGCGTGCATTTAGATCTTTTTGAGGGTAATGTTATTTGGGCAGCGATGTTAAGTCCCCCACAGGTGGGACTGTACCCTCAAAAACTTATGGTGGTGCAAGGTGGAGCAAAGATGCAGTCACACACATTCAGTCTCTTTTCCATACCTTTACTTGTAGATGTTGCGGTATGTCCCCGGGGAAAATGGGGTCAGGTTGGAGAATACACATTCAGGGAATTGCTGGAGCAGGTTTAAGGGCCCCCTTTCTCCTTGAAGTGTATGTGAAATCCTAACTTGGCCCTAAAGTCAAGTTTAATTCTCTTCTGTAGCAGCTCGCCCGGCCCAATATTGTGGTTTGAGCCTTTTTTTGTCTTGGTTTGACCAGCGTTGGAAAAAACGAAGTCCTTCTAAACAAAAGGGACGGGTAAAAGTCCTGTTCTCCTGCTCCAGTTACTTATCAGCGCTTAGGGCTACCTTCTGTGGGCTTGAAGTCCAGCAAGGCCTCCGGATTTTCTATCACTGACGTGAAAGTACTAGAAATTGCTTAGGACCCGGTTGTCCGGTAGGCAAGTGACGGTGCATTTCACATAGGTCAATCTTCCTTCTCCACATCTCCTGTCGCCCCCGGGCTTCACCCCTTTACATAAGCACGGGGTTGCAGTGGGTGTAGATGTCAGTTTTCCCTTCTCCTCTCCCCCCAAAGATTTGGAATAGGGAGGATCACTCCTGAGCTCCCCAGGTTTAAAGCTCTGTCCGAAGACAGGAAAACGTTCTGACTACTGCTACGTGTCGCTATCTAGATGTCCCATTATCCCTCTAGTGGTTGTGTTGGGAAGTGTGAGTGACGTGACTTGAATATGGTCACATTTACCTTCTGTGCATCCCCTGGAATTATGTGTACAAGCGCAGCGGGCCACACACCTGCAACTCCCCATCAGTAAAGGCACGAAAGGTCTTTCTTGTGTGTTCATTATTGCTCCGCGGCTGAATTCCCCTTCTCCGTCTGCACCTGTCAGGGCTTATTGGGAAAAACCCACTCATCCTCCAGTCACTTCAGATTAGATTAAGGCATGTGGTACCAGTTTAAAAAAGAGTCAGACAATCAGGCTGGGTTCAGTCTTAGAGCATGCTCTGGCACGAAGCCTTTCTCAGAAAGAGCTCTCTTTTTATACAAGCACAAAGTTATATAGTATAAATCTGAGGGTGGGAGTGGGGGCACCAAAGAGAAACAGTATAGCCCATATATAGTTTTATGTATAGTATTCTAACATCTGGATTGGTTTCACTGTTCCTTCAGCTCAATCCTCAAATTTTTGATGTGACTTTGGCTGATGCAATCCTTTGGAATTCAGGGATCCAGTTACATATTCCAGAGTTGGGTTTTAGCAAAATCCCAAACGTAGCAAGGAAGGATTATCGTTTGAATACACAAAATGGAAGCAAAAGCTTATAAACGTCATATATTAAGTACAAAAATAAAAATATATACATAATATAAAAGTATTAAAGTAGAAAAATTATATTTTACCTCGACAATCCCCCCTAAACACAAGTTTTCCCCTTTGCAGGGGGGGGCCTTTGAGATGTCCATTTTGTTGGGGGAGGGGAGGGGGTTTTGGGGATTTCTTAACCCCGTCGTCTTAGGGTTCATTCCCTTGTGGAATGCCCCCCACCCCCCAGGGCCCTACTCTGACATACACATGGAGTTCTTCCCATCTGTCCCAAACTAAATCTTTTTCCAAATTTCTATTTGTTTTTTGTCATAGGGGATTTTATCTGGTTCATCCTGCGGGGTATATTTTTCCATATACCCTTCAGTGTCTTCTATAGCAGGGTCACAATTTCCCTGATGAAGAAAGTACCTGAGGTGGGCGGTTGCATTGGTACAGCTTTTCTTTTAAAGGGTATCATACAACATAGAATTTCAATCCCGCACCAAAAGCTCTGTACCCCTAGACGGGCTTGTTGGAAAATCCTTTGAGTCCCCCAATCCCCATGAGAAGAAAGAGGTATCTACTCCTGCTTTGGGCCCTTTACTTCCTGAGCCGATTTTAACTTTGAAAAGGGCCACTTAGTTTTTAAATTGACTACCTGAATTCTGAGGGATTATAAGTACAACTTTCCCTTTCCCCTATCATCCACGACCCCCACCTTTTTGGCTAGGTTTATTTCAATAGCCCGTCTTTTTTGAAGAGTCATTCTTGTGTTTTGGGGGCCCCGTTCCTCAACTTACATTGGAAAGCATTCTCTAATATAGTTTGATGAACCTTTCTCAGTGTAATAGTCATAGTTTTTTCCAGTACCCCCATTTCTGTTGATCTGTATGGGGGGAATGACGGGGTAGGAAACCTGCAGTAATCTGGTTCTGGGCTTTGTACTCGTCGGGACCCCCTAGGGACAAACCCATGGGGAAACTATATAACATTGGGGTCGTCAGCCCCAATTTTGCTGGTATGCAGCTGATCTAAACTTTCTCTTTTTTCCTAGTTAGTTCAGGGGCTATTTTGGGTCCCAGGGTAAGATTTTGAATTGCAGGCTAGCTTTACCCCAAAGTTACACTGACCACTCCATACCTTGGCAGCTGAGATCTCAGTCTCCCCATCCCCACAGAAAATAAATATATAATGTTATTGGAAGATTGTAGTAGGGGTTTAAAATCTATAATCTTATTGGTCTGGCAGAACCCGTTCTTCAAAATACCCCCTAAAGAGGGGACCAGTAGAGTTGTCAGGAGAATAACAGGTATAGTTATCCTTTTTTACTATCACATACGGGGGTTGCAATTTGGTTCTTAGACGGACAAGGGGAATATAATCAGGACAGGAGGTGTCTTAACTCCATCAAAACCCCAATAGGGAAAATTGTGGGGTCCCCCCCCCCCCATTGATCCCGGTCCT
The DNA here is from genome assembly GCA_033576555.1 of Oophaga sylvatica. NCBI lineage: Eukaryota > Metazoa > Chordata > Amphibia > Anura > Dendrobatidae > Oophaga > Oophaga sylvatica. Next base: position 152,946 of record JARQOD010000393.1, read on the forward strand.
TTGGGGCAGTGGGAAAACATGAACATATAGATGGGGTATTTGCAGCAGCACAGGCAACAATCCTATTTTTTTTATTTTGGGCTCTACTTTTTATCTGAACCATTCTTGCCATTAGATTTTGCGGGGGTTTCTTGGGTTTCTATGAGAGACATTCTTACCCCTTTTAGTTCTGGGATAGAAATTTCCTCATTGGGGTACTTGTTGCAACACTCCCCACCCGGAGCGGATTTTTGATGGCAGGGGCTTGAGTAGGCCTTGTTTTTTTATCTTTGGAAAACTATTTCACTAGTTTTGGGTTGATGCCCCCTTTCATGAAGCCCCAAAACATACTTTCCCAAGTCTCCTGGCTGGGGATTTTCCAAAATTTAGTATATGGGGAAACCCCGTTATGCCACATACAGCGGACTGGTATCTGCCAAGGGTCCAGTGCTTGGGTTTAAATCGAGTGAGTAGGGGATTTCCCTTTATTATCTTTCCTGTCTTGGGCTCCTTTGGCTTTTTCCCCCCAGTCCACTGCACCGTGTTCCAACCTACATCAGAACCATTTAATAAAAATTTTCTCATTCCCAGGGCGGGTTACACATAAATAGAATACCCCATAATCAGTAATTTGGCCTGCCGGAATTTTGTCTTATTCCTTTTCCCACAATCCCTGGGGGTATATCAAAAAAAATCGAAATTGACAACGTCTGTACGGGGGTTAGTTTGTCTCCCCAAAGAACGTCGTTGCTGTCCAACCCTGAAAAGTTGGCAGTACACATGCCAAAAGGATAATAGAAAGTAGCTTTCATTTTTTACGACTTGTCTTGTGTCTCTCTTGCAGTGAGAGGCGTAAAATCCAGGTGCTCTTGCCCTCAAGCTTCAGTGCTGTAGGAGTGGTCAGGATCTCGGTGTAAGGACCTCGAATCTGGGTGGAGGCCCAGTCTTCCTCACAAACTTTTTCACATACACCGGTCACCAGGGGGAAAAAGTTTTTGACCGTGTACCTTTTGGATTCTGGGAGAGAAGCAGACATGTAGGTGGGTGTCAGTCAAACTCTTTGGGAACAAAGCATTGCAGGGGTATTGGGAGTGTAGAATATGAAGGGTCTACCAGACCCCTATCAGCTCCCCCCTTTAGAATGAATATGATTTCTACCCTAGAAGTGCATGGGAGGGAGATCTTTATCCTTTTTTTTTTTTTTTTTCACTTTTCCATTTGTTCTTTATAGCTATTATTATTATTTGAAGGTCTCAGTACATTTTTCATTGTCTTCGTTAATGGAGGCATCTATCAGTCTCTGGAGTAGTCCTCTGATGCATGGGATACAACGCAAACCGCAGACGACGAGTATGGCGCCCCACTGCAGTGAGATGAGAGGCTGGATACAAGATGCTTCCATCTGGGGCGGTATTATTTGGAATAAATGTAACAACTTTTTTACGGGGTTTTACGGGGGATGACCCCCAAACTACAGATTTTTTTCAAAGTAAAACCGTGGACGTTGCCACAGCAACGTCATTCTTTCCCCCTAAGGGGCCTTCCTGAGCACTAACTCTAGTCTTGGTTTCCCTTTTGGCCTCTGTTTCCATAAAAGCCCCCCGCATTCCATTTCACTGTAACTGTGAAAGTCAGTCCCCTCTCCAGCAGGAAAGGGCCCAAAAAGGATTTCTCAGCTGTAGTGGCCCCTTTGCACCGGAAGGCTTCTGACCACCTGTAAGAGGTTTAACACACCGAAACTCATACCTTCCTACCTGTGTGGTAGGTGTATGGGCATCAGTCTGCAGTCATGGAAAGAATAGAGGGGCTTAGGCGTGTGTTTTTGTGTGTGTGCGGTGTTCCCTATTCTACCGGTGTTGTGCACATGTGGGACAGACTTGTGTAAACATTTATGAAAAAAAAAGGGGCGAACCAGTCATGCCCCTCCTTGGGACAAGTGCATTGACCATGAGCTTATTGTACCGCTATGCGGCACAGAGAACCTCAGCAAGCATTTTTTGCTGCCTTACCATCCCATCTCCAGGGGCCCCGGGCTCCTGCTTGCGACAAATTTTCTCGTCTCTCTCCCCGGTGATTGGCCCAGTCAGAGCCTGCAAGGGGACTGAAATCTAGCTGATTTGCATTCGTTCTTACCATGATCCCGTGGAGGTGTCTCAGAGGCCTCAGTTTGTCCTTCCTCCTTTGCTCCTCCCCCAGTACATGGTCTGCTTCCATTGCTCTGAATCCCCTGGATCTGGAATTGTATCCTTACCTGTGCTTTGGAGACCTTCCTTGGGCGTGGCAAGGCTTCCAGAATGTTTAATGAGATGTTTTTGCTTGACGGTGTGTCTGGTGGTGTGTAGCACCTTTAAGCGCTTCAATGAGTGCCTTCAACTCCACCTCCCTTTTTTGGGCACACAAAAAAAAGGAGTGGTACTGAGTTGTCTACATCATGCTGCGTGACTTTTATTTATTTTATAAAAGTGTGGAATCATCCGTCCCGTTCCGGTGCTGTTTTAGCCCAACTACGGAAAAACAAAAATCAAGAAACATTTCAAAAAATGTAATAAACTTTTTCATAAGCCATAAAAGCTGTACAAATTGTTTTGAATTTTTTGAAATTACTAAATTTACATTTAAAATTTATTAACTCCTCTTAGCCAAAAGCTGAAATTCCTTGCTATTTTCCTATTTCCTCATCTCCTCCCCACCTCACGAATCCTAGGTTTCATTAATCATTAAGCCCTGGATTCCAAAAAATTTTGTAGGACAAAAAATACACATCTTTATAAGGATTTCTTCGTGAACAGACTTGCGTGGGCAGATTTCAGAACTTTAAAAGAATACAGACATTATTAAAAAGATTCGTAAATTATGAACTTACAAATTTATCTTCTCTAATCAGTTTTACATTGTGCCAAACTTAATTGTCTTGGGTGTTGCTCAAAATTTATGATATATGTATACAGAGTTAAAAACTTCTACTTTTTTCCCTTGTTTCTATCGTCACTTTTGCAAAGTGCCTTCACAAAAATCATTTCAATGCTAGGTTTGCCGGCCTTCTCTATTACACTTGTGGTACATATTTATTACACTCAATTTCAATTTTGCTCTTTCCTTTTCACACATATATCATAATGAATTGTGCACATTAAAGGGTAAACCCATGTATCAAATCAAGACATTTTGCAAGTGTTTCTGATTCCTAACTGTAAAAAATGATTTTAAAATACACCCGGCCAGCTGGGCTACGGGAAATCCAGACAGCTGGGGAGAATCTTTAGGGCCCGGGTAAAAATGTCACCTGTATAGCAATATATATATGTGATGTCAGTAACTATATCAAAAGGGCAACATACATATAACATGCGCAAAAGATATATGATAACATAGATTACCTGACAGAATGTCCATGGTCAAAACGGAATCCGTTATACGCTGTCCCCGGGCTAGGGGGTGACCGGGTCTAGGCTGACCCTAAACTGGGTCCTAACAAATCCCTCAACCTGGGTACTGTTAAGGTACAGAGGTCCAGGCCACCAGCGTAAACCCTGTCTCCTATCAATCCCTGCCAACTGTATTCTAGTCCTAAGAAGGACCCGAATACCACCAAAGGGAATGAACAGGTAACGGTTAATGAACAGAAAAAATACAGAAAGACAAGAAATAAAGTAAATAAAGTCTTACATACAACACTCACACACAGTAGGAACACCTAAGGTCTCAGAGATAAACTGTAAGCTATAAGAGTAAAACAACTAAGGAGCTCTTAGCTTAATATTCTCAGAACCGCTCCAGTCTGCAGACTACAGAATGCTTTCAACCGGCGCTAACCCCCCAGACTGGCAGGAAAATAAAGGAAACAATTAGAACATAATAAAAAGCACCCGGGGCGAGGCTGGACCTAGTCTTAGCAAAGAGCTGGGAAAAATTAACTCTCTCATTACCAAACAAAAAACAGCAGCTCGCTGTGGAAGTCAGAATGTGAAATTCGCGACGATCTTGTGGCGATGCACCCATGACACTTACGAGCTCTGCCGTGTGCCCAAACAGTGGTTTTCCCCCACATTTGGGTTATGGCCCTACTCAGGAAAAATTTGGCAAAACAATTTTATCTGCCCAATTTCTCCTTTTCCCCCTTGTCAAATAAAAAAAGTTTGTAAAAGATCATTTTTGTGGCTAAAAAGTTAAATATTAATTTTTCCTTCCACGTTGCTTCAGCTCCTGTGAAGCACCTGAAGGGTTATTAAACTTCTTGAATGTGGTTTGAGTACCTTGAGGGGGCCGGGTTTTTGAATGGTGGGCCCCTTTGGGTATTTTCTGCTATATAGACCCGTCAAGTGACTTTAAAGTGGTGGTGGCCCTAAAAAATGGCTTTGTAAATTTTGTTGTAAAAATGAGAAATCACTGGTCAACTTTTAACCCTTATTAATTTCCTAAAAAAAAAAAATTTTGGTTCTAAAATTGTGCTGATGTAAAGTAGACATTGGGAAAAGTTATTTTTTTAACTATTTTTTGTGACAAAAAATTCAAAGTTTGAAAATTGCCCAAAAATTTTCAAAATTTTTCACCATAAATTTTCGTTTTTTTTCAAAATAAAGCAAGGTACGGTATATGGAAGAAATTTTACCACTAACGTGAAGTACAATAGTCACGAGAAAACAGTCTCAGAATCGCGAAGATCCGTTGAAGCGTTCCAGAGTTATAACCTCATAAAGAGACAGTGGTCAAATTGTAAAAATTGGCCCGGTCATTAACGTGCAAACCACCCCTTGGGGTGAAGGGTTTAAAATTTTAAAAAAACAAAAAAAATGTATGTATATAGTTTTTTTTGCTATTGTTTATTGTATTTATTTGTTATTAGTTTGTTGGGACCGACCAGAAGTGAAAGTATTTAATGTCATTATTATTCTGTATAATAATATGAGTGTGAGGAGAGAATGAGCGGCTGGGGGGTGTTCATATACGGATTTTTTTCTGGTTTATATATTTGTTTTGTTTCTTTTTATTAATTATTTTTTTTGTTTTCACTTTTATAATAAAAGATCTACAGGGTTTTAACTCAGGTACGATGTACCTCAAGTCCCGGATCATAATGTAATGTCATTGTTCATTCCCCACCATTACCTCCTTGGGGGTATTATCTGAATTTTATTTTCTAGTTTTATTCTGAATGCCTTCCCCCATCTTTTATTCTTTTTTTAAGTCCCCCTTTTAT